>JARJDX010046486.1:0-14708 GCA_030264735.1 Gymnusa sp. GC000175 | reverse complement strand
TCAAAATTTGTTTCGAAATTTTTTTGAAAAAAAAGGTGAAAAATTTTTTGATTTCGATTTGGGTGTGCAAATTTGTTGTAACCCAACAAATCAATGGCATTAAAAAACCGTTCGAAGCAGCCTTTGCCTCGATTCTGTGCTATGAACGGTATGACGTCATATCTATAGAACAGCGCCACGTAGCGGAATGCGGTCAACGGCGGGAACGACGAAAAACCAGCGTTGTCAATATTTAGCCATTTTTTTCCAACATTTAGGGATCGAAAAAAATAATTTTCTTTTTTTTGCGGGGTTTTTGTAGGGCTGCGCGACGATTGTATCTCCTCCCTCAATTTTGAACACCCCAGAGAGCTGCGGTTTTCTCCGTCGTGTTCACAATGAGTGGCCCTACAATTGCCACTATTTGGAATTTTATCTCAGTTTGCCGGTTATGAATTTTTAAAGATCTTCAATTTTTAAAATTTTTTAGAAAATCCAAAATGCCTCTCATTATTTCAACTTATTCTACCATTACTTGACGAGTTTTATCACAAAATGTCCCCACACAAACTCGCTTTTATTTTCAATTCCAAAAAAAATTATTTTTACCCCCCGAAAAACCAAATTTTTACAAAAGTTTTCCCTTCATTTCCTTACAGCGACCGAAGTTTTTCTTAAATTTTCTTTTCTCTTTTATTATATGATACAACTTTGATTCTCTTTCTTCCCATGTTCTCGCTTATTTCCAATAAAAAATTATAGGTAAAAAATTCACGAAACGCCTAAAATTTACTAGAAATAACCAATATATGTATGTTAAACTCTTTCTCGCACATGTCGTTTTCTATATGACTCACTGCTTTGCGCTCATTGCCCTAATAATATCAAGCCTTTTTTTATACGATAAAAAAATTTTATAATAAAAATAAAAATTTCTTTTGAGACGTGTAAATCATTTTCAGTCGGCGAAAAAAAAGTAATATTATCCCACAATGAATAGAATTTTTTTGCTCGAAGTGTTAGTTTAAGCATTTCAAAAAACTCAAATCAAGTTTGTGAAATAACATAAGAGTACAAAAGTGGTTTGAATTAAATTCGCAATAATTTTGTTCACATCTGTTTTTCAAAATTTAACATTTTAAGAACTCATCCTTGTTTGTTGCTAAGCATCATTTTATTGAATTTATTCTCATAAAGTAGCAGAGACACACTGTCACTATATTCAGCTGACAATTTATGATATAGGTTATATATCATTTAAAAGTAACGAATGTCACTTATGTCAGAGTTATTGCCAACATAGATGTCACAACAAAAATGAAGTTGCAGAGACACACTGCCAACCTAATTGGCTGATAATTAATGAAATATAGTTATGTTTCTATTAAAAATAACGGATATGGTTTAAATTCGTAAATGAAAGTCGTGTGGTGACCACACATCTACTTTTGTTATTAATATAGGGATTAATCAATTATTTATACCTGTTCATTAAAATATAATTAATTCAATAGGATTTTTAATAAATGAAATTAAATATTCCAAATCTTCTTCATTTTAGCTTTCATGAATATTTCAAGTATAATTTTTGTTATTTAATAATTCAGAACGCTCAAAATAATAAGGAAAGAAACGATAAATTATCCAAATATCAATCAAGGCAAAGCTTTTAGGTTTATTTAAAAAGGATCCGATATAGAGTATTCAAAACAAATTGACGATTTGAATATGTAAATATACAAAGATTTTTTTTAATTATGCGTGGTTACCTGATATTGTGTGTGTGGTCTTAAAATCTTCGCCAATTAGTGTAATGATTCTAAATTATCATTGCTCAATGGGATTAATTTATTACAACATCAAAAAAGCCTAGAAGGTCCAAACATTTTGAATTGTTTGTGGCGTCCTCATCATTAAACTGAATGTTCCTTAATTTTCAATATTGTTAATTGTGGCCTCTAAACATGTAAATAAATAAATCATCCTTGGTCATAATTATGCTTAGATTTTATTTTATGCATTTAACTCGCAGTTACAATAAAATAATTTGGTATCTACCGGCTAACGAAACCTCTATATAATCATTAGTTTCGAGGATTTTTTTTCTGACTAAAGGTTACGAACTAATCGAAAATTATCCGGCAAAAGCCACAGTTTTATTGTTAAAGAATGGCCGTGGTAAATTAGAACAGCGACTTTTGTTTGCCATTTATAAAAAGCGATGAGAAAATGATTTTAAACTTACTTACGCAATACGAATCCACGATAAAATTGGAACTTACCTAGAACAAAAAAAAAACATAAATTGGTTTATTATTGCAAAAAAGTTGTATAACATTTTAAGTCATTTTAATTAACTTGATCAATTTCTTTGCCTCAAATGTGTTTTGAAAGACTATTATCTACAAAGAAATTATACATTCTTAACTGGTTTTCTTAATAATAATGATAATAATATTAATAATAATAATAATAATAATAATAATAATATTATTAATAATAATATTAAGTTTATGTAACTATTCTTTTCTAACAAGCTTTTGATTTATAATTTGTACGTATTGTATTGTTATCAGAACAACGCATGTGTGCTAAGTTATAATTCAATCAAAGATTTAGAATTGGGTTAAAATAAGATTATATGATTGGACCTCATATGTTTAACAAGTGGGCTTATCAAATAAAAGCTTGTATTAATCTGCCATGTCCATGTATTATCATAACTACGATTGTATGCAAAGATTCAAGTCGATCAATTATGTGAAGTGGTAGCCGTACAAAATGTCGCCGAACAAAATGGTGCGAACAAAATTTAGCCTGACACATTGGACGTATTAGAAAATGGAAATGGATGGGGTATACGTTTCGGGATGGACAAACTAACATTGCATCATCATATGCAGGCTTGTTCACACCACTGCTGGTGTTAAGCATTCTGTCTGTAATGCTGGCAACTTACATTCCAGGTGGACCTACAGTTTAGCGTAGATTTCGAACCACTGGAGTTACATGAGACCGCTGAGCTACACTGCCCCTAACATTGCATGCAAGCTCTGAAATGGAATCTACACTTTGAGGAAAAGAATAGTAGAACGTCAAAGAACAAGCTGGCGCAGGACATTCCGAAGGATATGAAGTCGTTGATAAAGAATTGGTCTGAAATCAGGGCGTTAGCTGAACAGAATGGCGAATATTCGTGGAGGCCCTACGTTCCCAACGTTGAGTGCGTGCGTGACTCGTAAGTTGATAAAAAAAATAGGAATGGGGAATTGAATCAGACAAAAGGAGGTACAGAGGCAATTAATCTAGAAAACACCACATGGAACAAAGAAAATGACTTGTAATTAGGACTGATAAACAGACAACATCGACATTAAGGACATGGAACAAAAAATAATTGATAATAAAAGGCAAACGGAACATTAAATTTATTTTATTCACAATGTCTTATGCAATAGGACAGTGTTCCAAATGTTTGATCCACAAAAAAACTTAGGTCCTCATCATGTTTTCAAAGGATTCGCGAGACTGCGGTGCCAGTAATATCCAGTTGATATATAAAATAATTCTTAGTCTTCAAGCAGCATTAAAAACAGTTTTTGCTTTTGATGACTTTGGCATTCATACATTTTCTTGTAGGATTACAGTGAATATTAGCTATTAAATAAAGGTCTATTCCTTCAATATTCAATATTTTAGTTATTAAGCTATAAAAAGTGTAGTGATAGTATAAAACTAAAATATGATTTGGTAAAGTGGTTCTTTCATTTAAAAGGGTTGAAAAGCAGATTGAATAAGTAGACGATGGTGGAATAATAAATAAATATATAGTACAAAGAAAATAAAAGATTATCAAAAAACTGCTCAAATTAGTGAGATGTAAAGTTGCAAATTTCAGATGAGGGTGAGACTCACACCCCAATGGAAGTCGATAGACGAAGGCTGGTATCACTCGTTCTGAAATGGACCAAAGCGATTCAGAGGGTAGGAGGAACTATTCGTTTCGTAGTTTTATTGCAAGTAATATAAAAAAATAACTGTGTTTTTATAAATATACTAAATAAAAAACTAAGTAGAGAGACAAGGGCGACATCGACAACTTCACAGCTAATAGAAACTTTAAAGAATCAATTAAAAAAACAAAACTGAGCTAGCAGCGATATGGATTTGATATTAATGTAGATACAACAAACATATAATCAAATGACAGTATTTTCAACAGTCAATTAAAACCACATAAGTAGATCGTGAGAGAGTGTAGCTCAGCGATCTAGCTATCCGGCTGCTAAATGCAAGATCGTGGGTTCGCGCCCACTGCATGCAAAATATTTATTTAAACATTTAAATGCCCAACACTGCCCCAACTTCTCAACAGCCTTGCAAGCGTGGGGTTTCATGGCTGAGAAATCATGTAACTCAATTGGTTCGGAATCCACGCTAAACTGTAGGTCCACCTGTAATGTAAGTTGCCAACATTACAGGTAGAGAAGAGGCTATGCGCCAGGAGTGGCGTCCTAAGCTGACGACGAAGTAGATCGTTGATTTAAGAACTACAAGAAAGCTTTAAGTCTTCAAAAAGGATATTAGAAGGGTGGTGGATGGATCGTATACCCAAGATTAAAATCCTTAAAAAAAATGATAAAAGAAGGAAATTTTCAATAAATAGGCACCAGGAGAAGAACTCAAATTTCAAAAAGATATCAGTACTGCTCAAGAACGTAAGCTGTGTAGTTAGTTGTCAATATAAATCCTTTAGGAACCAATTTTGCCATTTTGTTTTAATCAGCAAATAAATTTTAAAATAAGTAGTAACTACATCGGTTTTAAGTTTTAACTCAAGTTTATGAAAACTACGAATTCAAAAATCCATCTAAACATTTGATATCATCAATTGGTATCATTCGTGTAAGAAAATATAAGGTTTCTTCTTTAGCATTCGAGATATTGGAGAAAAAATAACACTTTGTAGTAAAATTGACGATTTACTCTTAACCATTGGTCAAAATATAAATTTGTAAAGCACATTTGTTTGCAGAAACTGTTCATTTCTTTCTTTCAGTATATTAATGGTTTTTATGTAAAACCAGATCATTCGAGAAACTGAATTTTCGTAGTTAAAATGACGGTTTACTCCTAACCATTGGTATAAGAATAGAATCGTATAGTTTAGAACGTTGTTTGTTTTGCTATATAAATGATTTTCATGTAGGACAAATGTATATCGAGGTATTTGCATATTTTTTGTAGCAAAAATCGCGATTTACTTTTGCTTTACGGAAAAAAACATAGTTTTTTGTAGTGAATGTTGATGTCTTTGTTTTTGTAACAAATGATTTTCATATAGGTAGATAATGTTATAAACTTTCATTTTGTATATAATACCAATGGCTTTCGTGATATTTTGCGTTGTATTTTGTCGATGAGATTGTTGTCGAGAAACTTTTTACGAAAAGCTATCCTTTTACTAAAAAGGATTTCCGACACTCGAGCAAAATTAGGTCCATTAAGACAAAAATCTATAAATTTTTAGATAAACGAGTAGATTGGTATTGTTTAAGGATGCCATTCAAACCTCTCTTTTTTAAACTAGATAATGCCTTATAATAACATTATTCCACACACAAAATTAATTCAAAGTTAAAGCGATGGGACATCAGAGCAGATTATACAAAAAATGGTGAATTATAACCCTAAAATTAACCATAAAATAAACAAATGTATATGTAATAGGATTATATTTTAATTATATAAGTATGTATGGTAGTTGCTTTTCTTTTGTTTTTTGAGCTAGCAGCCATTCTCAGGTTCCAACACTAAAATCGAATGTTTTTATAATCAAATCACGTAAGAAGGTCAACGGATGTAGCGTTTTTTATTACTTACGCTTTTTATACCTATTTAAAAGAACATAAAGTTTGATTTTGGGCGTATTTAAAGAATCGGATGTCAGAAAACAAATTAAATTTTTCTTTTAATAAATAATCCACTTTATTTCGCTTTTAATTAAAGACATAAAAAAACAGAAGACGCTAATAATTAAAACAAAAAGAATGCAAGCTATGCAGAACGCCAAGTGATATTATGAAATAATTTATTTTATGTTTATTAAATTGCGATATTTGGGTCAGCTTAAATCCAACTTTTATGATAATTGGGAGCATCAGGGGAATTTTATTACTCCAAATTTTATGTTGATTTCAGTTTTTAGTGCAAGGATCACATAATTGGAACTGCATTAAAAAATAAATTGAATTTTTTCAACGTGGATAAAAATAAAACAAAAGAACACATCCTCAAATTTACGATACAAAAATGTAGATGAAAGTAATGCATGGGAAATGAATATAAATTCTTATATCCTAGCATGCACACAAACTAAATTAAAACTTTAGTTTTCACTACGTAAATTATCATGAACTTAAAAAAAACGCTTTTTGAAGATAATCGCATGTCAGACAACACCTTTATTATTACTAGTTTAAATCAGCGGTTCTAAAACTAGGAATCGAAATCGAGATTAATTTTTTGGATCACACACAAATTCTCAATATTATTTAAAGCTGAAAATAAAAATAAGGGTCCAAGCAAGTATCTGATTTAATCACCAAAAAAAGTTGTAAATGACTTATTTAAAATATTTTTTGATTTATTAGTTGGTCACCCTGTAAACACTTTAATTTTTGCTACTTAAATTAATTTATTAAATTATATAAAATGATGTTCATTTAGTGTAACATGTATTTCATGAAGGCAGTTCATAAATTATAATAAATTCAAATGAAAACTTCTGGACGTGGAATAATATTTTATGAAATATTATATTCGTTGTAGCCGGTGCAGTCTATAGTGTATTATGCGGACAGGTAGGCAAGTTCATAATATATAACGTAGCGTCATAGTGAGTGGAGTTGTAACAATTATCTAGTTCTAGTTCTGCGGCGTTGCCGTTTTATATGCGGCATTGACATTCCTGCTGCCATAAACTTAAACCATCGCAGGTGAAAGTCATCAACACACGGTCACTAATATCTTCTCACTCTCCCAGAACAAGTTATTACGGATTTATTTATAGAATAATCTTCTGCTAAACAAAAACATCAATTTCCTTTAATTGACAACAAAATCCTAAGTTTAATTTATTAAAATAAAAAGCATTTTGCCTGCATTTATTATTCCAATTAATTTTGTAAATCAAAAATTTCATTTAATTCTAATCATCTTAGAATAAATTATTTAATTAATGGGTCAATTATTTTATTTTTCACGAAAATAAGTTAATTAAGATTAATTAAGATTTGTTTATTAATAATTAAAGCGTTTAATAAAACATAAAAAAGATTATTTAAAAGTTTGTAACAGATCTAATTACAATAGACGTAGAAATCTTATTCTGAACTACGTTTAATTTATATAAAATCTTATGATTTACTTTGCTTTTGATGCTTTGTAGCAGGAGGGAATTTTATTCAAGTTTGATATAAACACAACGCAAGTCACCATCTATCGGTGTTTTAAAGTAGTGAAAGCTTCTTCAGCAGGATTCCAGGCGGCGATATAAGCTTTGGATTTTTCGATTTAAATAAATTTATTTCTTGTACATTTTAGAATATTTAGTCTCTTAATTTCATTTATTAAAATTTTCTTATTTGAATATGGAAATTTAATTCTAAAAATTTAAATAAATAATTAAAAAGAATTGGTTAGAAGTAATTGCTCTCTTCGCGGTTCGTCTCCTAGTTCAGTTGGATTCTGTATACTACTTTATTATTAAGTGACTATCGTCCTAGTGATGTCCTAACACCGTGTTAATTATGTCAAAGTTAAAGCTCATTACTTGATCATAAAAAGACGATAAAGAGGACTTTAGTTTTTATTTATTCCAATGCCCGGGGTTGAGAACCCAGGATTTTACGAATCGAAACTTCGAAATGTATACAAAACTTAAAAAATATATATTTTTTTTATTTATGATATAAGCTGTGATTGATTTATTTCGTTCTCGAAACCCTTATCTCAATTTAAAATAATACTTTTTTTAATTTTCCAATACTCTCTTAAATTAAATTTGAGCTATTTAAAAAAGTAATCACTTAGTGACTCACGGCTTGACTTACATACAAAAAATTCTTAAGAAGAGCAAGAAATAAAATGTATCGTATTAGTAATGAAAATTATTAAAAAAATTTCCTCTGGAAAAAAGTTATTTAGTTGTTTACTTTTGATTTTAATTTTATATATACTAGACTCGTGATTAAAAATTAATAGTTGGAATTTGATTACTAGATGGCGATGTAATAATTTCAGTAGAGCAGGCATCACACATAATTGGATTATATTTATATGAGAAACCGTCATTTATATGTTAACCCTAAAATATAATAACATGTGATGCCTGGTCTACTGAAATTATTACATAAATGACCACAGCGCCATCTGGTAATTAAATCCAACTATTTATGTTTTAATACATTGGTTGTGTATAGGTCACCGACATGGATCACGTCCTAAATGACGCGCAAAGTTTGGAAGATGCTAAAAAACAGGGAAAAAAACGATCAACGAATACGTCAAAACAAAAAACTATTTCACTAAAAAAATACTTGAGCTTGAGAGGACTCTATGGTACATATAAAGAAGCAAAGGCAATGAGAAGCATAAACAACGTTTTCGATATACGAAATAACGGAAGGATGAAGAAGATTAAAGACAGAAAGACTCCGCGTATGGACAACATCCCTAATCAATTACTAAAATATGGTAAGTAAAAAACAGTATAAAATCTTGCATCGCTCTTTAACAGTATCATGAAATAAGTAACTATTCCTGAACATTGGCACAATAGCAAAAAAATTCCGATTTTCAAGAAAGCCAAAACTCCGACCAAAAAACTACCGAGGGATAACCAGCCTAATAAAAACGAGACTAGAGCGAATATCGAGAACCGAGACATGCAACAGGGATTTAGGATCAACAGTAGACACGATGTTTATAATCAGACAACTGGAAGAAAAAGCCATCAAATTGAATAAAACGCGTTTTTTTTATACAAAGGTTTTCGATAAAATCAAAATAAAGGATATGCTCGGAGAAAAACAAATAACACCGGACATCATAAGAGTGATACAGTGCCTTAACACAAGGAATTCAACAAAAATCTAGAATGACCGGCATAACCCCATACCTGACATGGCGTTAGACAAGATGAGAGCCTCAGCCTATTCATTTTTAACATGATAATGAATGAGATAATAGTAAAAAGTCAAAACATCGAGACTAGTCTATAGAATGAATAACAGAGGTATCAGGATGGTCTGCTTCGCCGACGATGCAACACTACTGGCTAAAATGGAGGATGATCTGCAAATATAACTACACTGATTCAAAGAAACAGTACGCAAATGGAACATGACGATCTAAACCGAAAAAAAACCAAGAGCATGATGATGAAGCTGCGACCATCTCTAGCGCCTTGAGGAGATTTGGAATAACAAATATATGTGCACAGACGGTAAAGTTAGGATATATGCAGCTGGATAGGGCCGATAATAACATACAGAATAGAAACGCGGGCGCACACAAGCAAAAATACAAGGAGGAAATCAAGGAAATGAAAACACTAAGGGAAATCACTTTTTTTTTTTAAAAAGTAAAATTTTGAAAAAATGATAACAACAAAATTTGTAGCGAATTTAATTAAAAGTAAAACACTCAAAATAAATAATATACGTCCGTAAATAACTTATCTTAAGAATCATTGTAACCATTGTCCAACAAATTTTGTGTCTGTTAAAAAAACCTTGTTATTTACGTTCTAAATATAAAATATATAAATACATTTTCACTACAAGATTCTAAAAAACAACATTTTGTTTCACATAACCAAAGTAAGCTTTCTTGCAAAAAAAACTATTCAGACATGCAATCCTATTTTGGAGCAAGACCAATTAAAATATATTTTGAATTATAAAGAATATTTTTGGTGCACATTTTTAAAATATTTTAGATACATATTTTCTACGTTATAAGCAAGCCAAATATTTCTAATAACAAAGTTAGGCGTTTAATTTACTTTTCATTCCATAGAAAATAGTTGATCACAGGCCAATTTAAACTTATAATTTTTTGTTATGGACGAAGTTATTGATCAAATTAATATTTTTTCACGCGATACTAAACGTGTATAAAACGTTTCCTATAGTTATCGCTTAAGGAACTCAAGCTTTTTTTTGACAAACCCCAAGCGTATTAGCCGTGCTTAGGCACGTCTTAAAATTATGGCAGGGTAGGTAAGGCAAACCCAAATTGTGTCTGGCAAACGTAAATGGTACTTTGTTTTTTTAAGTTGATTTAGGATTTAGGGAAACCTGTCATGTTACATATTTCTGCGCCTGAATCTATCATAAATGGCGTTTTTGCACAAATTTATGATGATTTTTAATACAGTCGAACTTCCCTAAGTCGAATCATCATAGTTCACAAAAAAATTGGAGATATAGAAAGTTCGAGTTACAGAAATAGCAAAAAATGCATTCTTGTTGTAATAATTTGAGGAAAAAAATCGAGATATCCAAAAATTTGATTTATAGAAGTTCGAGTTATGGAAGTTCGACTGTAATTGTAAATTGTTTTGCAATTACAGTCGAACTTCCATAACTAGAACTTTTATAAATAAAATTTTTCTATATCTCGATTTTTTTCGCAAATTTTTTCATCAAGATGGCATTTTGTAGATATTTCTATAACTCAAATTTTCTATATCACAATTTTTTTCAACTATGATGATTCGATTTAGGAAAGTTCGACTGTATCTATTTTCTGAAAATGTAGATTCCCCTAATATATTTTAAAGTACCTCTATTTAGGAACTACCGCTATTGGGTATACCGTTTTGTAGTCCTAGGTATAATTTCGGTTATAAAAATGGCCGTCACTTTTAAAGGTGTGCATTAAAGACGTTTATTATAATAGATGTTTGAAATAAAATAAAAGCACACATTTTTGTGCTGCTTTTTTACGCTCAGATATAGTAACAGATGTTTGGAATTTTATAAATATTTCACGAAAATAAGAAATGAAATTGTTTATAGTGAAGTTGCACAATTATTAGTCATAAACCGCAGTCCAAATAAAGGTAAAAGAGCAAATAAAAGCAAATAAAAGAGCAAGAAAAATAAAACACAAAATTACATATAAGTACACCCACTTGAACCATATGCTTACTTCAAGCTGAAGATCATATTTAATCTTAAAGCCTGACCTATGACAACTTGTCTCATAAATTGAGGAGTACATTTTTTATGCGATGTTTGCATGCGTGTGGTTCAGATACGAACAGCCATAACTCTTTCACCAACCACAAACAGTCTGGCTTTTTTTTACACGCACATCTTTTCGAAACATATAATGTATTGTAAACCAACAAATGCTACAAAGTATTAAAATTTTTTACTTTTTAAATGTTATAACTTTATTTTTAAAATTAAACGTTAAGCAAATTTTTTTGGATGCAATTTTCTTCTAATACATATTTTATATATGAATTTTGTTGCTAAACATAGATTTGGGAAATTTTGTAGGTTTTTAAAGAATTTGTTCAGTTCAATAAATATGTAGTAGTCCGGTGGCCATATTTGTGGTAAAATATAAACATTATAAACGATGAAATGCTAGCAATAACTTCCACTAATAAAAATATATATGTACAGAAACATTTTATGTTTGACGCTTTTATGCTGCTAGCAAAAGACTAATTAAGTTATTTTGAAACTTTGTTGTTTTCTGCAAATAAAATAAAAACCATGCGATTGAAAACAAAGGCGAGTACATCATAGATGCAAAATTTAAATACCTTTTATGTGGTGTTGGTGGTGGTTTTTTGTTGTTGCTGCAATAATTTTCTTTTTATTAGCAAAAATTTTTTTTAAATTTATTGATAGCTTCTTATCGGTTAGATTTTGTATGTTAATGAGTTTTTGGATATTGGAAACCCAAGAATGATGGAATGACTGAAAATCAGTTTAACATATCTTTTCTTCTTCTTCTTCTTTCTGTGCCGCTGCAACCCTTTGTGGGTCTTGGCCTAATCAACCAGTTTTTTCCAGCTCTTTTTATCCTTCACAACTCTTATCGAACCCTTGACTTTTATTTTATATATATTTCAACATATTATAGAAGAAATAAAAAGAACGCTGCAATAATATTTTTTTTATTAGAAAAAAACTTATTTTTTTTTAATTTGTTGCTAGCTTCTCATAGGTTGGATTTTGTATGTTAATGACTTATTGGATATTGGAAGCCCAAAGATGATGGAATGACTGAAGTACGTTTCAACATATCTTCTTCTTCTTTTTCTTTCTGTGGCGCTACAACCCTTTTTGGGTCTTGGCCTGCTCAACCAGTTTTTTCCAGCTCTTCGTATCTAACCCTTGACTTTCATTTTATATTTATTTCAACATATTATATCTTAAAAGGACCGAGTAAAATACATTGAAGTATTACACAGGATGAAGAAAGAGAAGGAGATCATGGACACCATAAAAACCCACAAGGAATATCATGGTTGCAGAACCTTAGGGCGTGGTACAGGAAGACGTCAAACGAGCTTTTCAGAATAGCAATCAATAAAGCGAAGATAGTCATGCTCATTGAAAACATTCGAACTCGGATGAGCACCTGAAGAAGAAGAATAGAGGAAATAAAAAGTATGTATGTCATAATGTTAATTTTTATGCAGGATCTAAGTTAAATATTGATTCCTCACAAGCATTTATTCTGTATGGCTTACTCGTGTTTAATTTTAAAAGTAATCTTAGGTCAGGCACAGTTCTTATCACTTCTTAGAGGTTTCAAACAACTCCACATTTATAAAATATTTTTTTGTATAAAACTGTGTGCATATGTTCACTTAGCGTAGCATTTATAAATTTAACATCGAATTAAAACGCTTTAGGATCATCAGATTGCTCGCCTTTCTCATTTTATTCTTTGATGGAGCTACATTAACCTGTTTAATCCTACTGTTTCATGAGATACGTTCTACTGTAGAATGGGCATAATTTCTTACTCCCCTTTCAGCATAAACTTGGCTTGCCGACAGAGAACTTTTGAACTTACCAGTCAAAAATATTTTTTGGAATTCTTCACACAGGCATTTTTGGGCCTGCCAAATAAATGAATTTTGATATATGGATAAATCTGCTTTCTTATATAACTGAAGCCAGAATGGTTCTAGCAGAAACACCCGATGCCATTCATGGATCTATAAATTATACGCAGCATCATAAATTTTCTTGTCCAGGCTTTACATCTACAACCTAATACTGAATAAATTAAGATTTTTTACAAGACTAAGATAATATTTAGATCTTTTCCCTAATTTCGTTTTTGTCAGTCGACAAATTGGTCCGAGGAACTAAGCAAAATTTTTGGCTACTTCAAACATGTGATTTTTAATAAAACACTTGGTTCTCTTCTGGTGTCACAGTTTTTGGACTCCAGAATTTTTAATTTTTTAACTTTTGTGCCGATTTCTTTCGCTACAGTTTTTAAGTCCTTAGAAGTTTCCTCAATGACAGGCATATTTCTTTCTAGCATGTTGAGATCATTAGAATATAACATTTCTTAGTTTGAATTGCTTCCAATTTGTTAGCAGGTATTCCTCTGATAACATGTTCCTTGCTTCAGGCTTCAGTTCACTTATAGGGTTCTCGTTTAACTATTAGCGGTCACCGCAGATCGTAGATAGGTCAATAGCCAATTATGGTCAAAATGTTATCTCACTAACCATATTACTCATATATTAGTAATATATTATTAAAATATTTATTTTGCTATTGCTCCTAATACAATACACTTGTTTATAAATATTTTTTGCTTTTAATTGATTCACATGTTATTTAAATAATTATTTGCATGACCTGATCTGTTTTTGGAGAAACCCATCTCATAAATAATATCAAGACAATTTAGAAAATAATATGATTGATTGCACTTGTATTTGCAAAAATAATCAATTAGAAGCATTCCTTATATAAACAAATGAGTCATGAAGTAATAAGAATGTTTATTGAAAAAAAAAAGTGATGCAGGTGTGTATAAATATTTTTAAAACGTCGGTTCCTGATAGACATACATTAAGGTCGCATATTAATAATACAAATATCCAAGGTTGCTGCAGCGATAAATAGACTGGTAGTGCCAAACGTCCGACATATAAATAAATAATCTCAACCTTGAACTTGAGTTTATCAACCGCACTGCTATCACATTCAGAAAAATGTTTTGTGCAAATATAAATGTGCGTTCCACGAAGACTAGATTTTTCCAACATCATTGAGTAAAATGTCAATGCTTTATTGAGAAATATTATCCTTTATGAAGAATGAAATGCGAGGAGAAAAGCACTTAAAATAGGTTTATAAAATCTCCTATGTGAATATATTATATTATTATTGAATAATATTTTACAATATACATTTCTCTTCAAAGGCAATTGTTAAAGTTCAAAAGGTGATTACATTTTTATAGCACATTTTAATAGAATAGATTTTCACGATTTTTTTTTATTTATATTGAAATTGTTAATGGAATATTTTTATCACGGGAATGTTATAGAATTTTATTTATTTAAAAAATTATCAAATTGTGGGTTTATCAGTTTTGGGATATGTCTGGCTGGCATCCTTAAATATTTGTAATATAAATTCAAGGCTTTTAGCAGTAATTTTAAA
>JARJDX010046481.1:0-10719 GCA_030264735.1 Gymnusa sp. GC000175 | reverse complement strand
AGAGAAGATGTTCGTAAGACTGAAACCATAAAATCCTTTCTAACAACTTACTAAGAAACCGACCACTAGCCACAAAACAAATCCAAAGACCGATAATGTCAATTCCTTCAATAATAAAACATGCAGAAAGCTGGACAAGAAGGAATTATCAAAAACAAAATTTATTTGCTAAACAACTACATAAAGTGTTTATGCTGAACAATGTACAAAATTTTAATAATAAACTTGAAGCAGCCAAGAGGACTAAAACCCGATCAGAAAAAATTACTCCAGTGGCACTAAAATATATAAAGGAAGGGATCAAGTCAAACTTGAACTCACCAGAATTTGCCTTTATTACTGGACAAATTTGAAAACAACTTCTGCGAAAAGCTTTTAGACTCAAATATACTGGTAGTGGCCAAAGTTATTAAAATCAAGAAAACCACCCCACAAAGAAGAATAGTAAAGACCAATTTTACTGTTGTCAGTTATTATAAAAGTATTCAAAAAGTGCTACTCGTTGGACTAATTATACATAATGCCTAACTGATACCTAGCCATTTATTTGCTTTTAGACTTAGATACTTGATAACACCAAGGCATTAAATTACTGGTTTAATTAAAAGAGCTGTTCGGTGTTATTCATTGACGTCGCAAAAGATTAACACTAAATACTACATAAATTTAATAAAATGCTATCTGAGCAATATACTAAAATCCTTACCTCATATATAACTGAAAGAATGTTTAGAATAAAACAAAAGGAAGCCAAAAAAAAAATTCATCCAAGTGTTCTGTAGGGCAGTGTTCTTGTGCCTGTCTTGTACGTATTATGTACCACTGGTATATCAAATCTAGAATAAGGAAAATTAGCCAATTTTACTGATGATAAAGCTTTAATTACAACACCACAGGATAAGTCAAGTTTTGCTTAACAACTTCAAAAAGCTAGTAACACAATATTTTCTTTTATTGATCTTAAAAAGGTCTTCCAACAGATTTACTGTTAATAAATTAACGGAAAAATAGATGCAATCTCTGTATTTAATATTTTTGCATAATATAATTAATATTTTTACATAATATTTAGTATATTCAAATGTTAGAAAGCTATGATACCAATTTCAGGATTAATATATATTTATTTTCCTGGCACCTTCACCAAAATGATTGAGATGTATATAGCTTTATTTTAATTAACCAACTAATGATACATGTAGAGGTCATCGATAAATTTCATTTAATTACAATATTACTGAAAATTTCTATAAAAAATTGTGGTTGTTAAAACTATTGATTGCAAATTTAATTTATTTATTTGGTAATAGCAATTCCAAAATATTATTTTATTCTTGATTATTTTTAAATTAAAATTTTATTTTTTGGTCATCTTGCAGTACTGTGTTATATGTTTTATAAAATATATGTATAATAAAATTAGATTAGTTTAGATTTATTGTGCTTATATGAGCTTAAAATTAGGGCTCAATGTTTAATACACAAAACATCGAATACACTTGTGGAGTATCAGTGATTTGTTTTGTTTCAAAAAAATAACACTTTGTGTAAGGTTTCTTAAAATAAATTAGATTCATGTTGTCTTTCTAAAAATCAAAAAAAAATATACTTTTTTTCTTGCAATTTAAGGCGGTTTATAATGCGTTGGTGCTGTGATAAATTAAATGACATTACGTATTATAATATTATTTATTAAATTTTGTATTAAGTTGTACATTTAATGATTATTGTAATAATTTTTTGTGTAAATTGTGTCTATTTACTTATCAGTTGAGCATTAATAAAGAACATATGACAAAAATACTTTTATTTTAGTATTATTAAAAAAAATTTAATTTCGAATGTAAAATTTTAATAGATGTGGAAGGAAGTTTGCAGACGATAAAAAACACGATCATGGTGATTGGCTTGTTCAAATATAGACAGTGGCGTACGTTTTTTTCTATAAATAATTCTTTTGTAACTCCATTGCACGCCACTGGTGCGTCACAGTTGGATGAAAATATTTTTAAAAAGTAGGCCATCTGAAATAAGGTATGTATGCAAAATTTTATTTAATTTGCTGATTATCCCTAAAAGATATGATTAAAAAAGGTTTTTTTTTGAAACTTTGACACCCTGTATCTTTGTTAGGAAGCGAGTAGGAGGCATATATGCATTGTGTTTTTAACTCAGAATGACAAGGAGAATATTGTGTTAAAATTTTCAATGTTAAAACTGATACACCCTGTATAAGCTGTTTTTAAAAAGGCAAAGGAAAAGACCAAAATTGCTATATAGGTTTGAGTGTAACAAGTTCTTTATGTCGCATGTGGGAAGGATAATTCCAAAAGGGTTTGGAAATGAAATAAGCAAATATTAACCATTGCAGATTTAAACCAAACTTATTTACCCTTTAACAAGAAATAAAAAAAGATAAAAGAGGCTTCTGACAACGTACCAATAAGTAAACTAATCCAAACTTTGAAGTCATCATCTAATAAGAATATTTGTCGATCTATACAAAAATAACATAGCTTGTGTAAAGCAGCAAACGGTTTTATTGTACAGTATCTATATAAAAATGTCCCTAAAGATTTGGTAACGGTAGTGTCAGGAAATGGGGTTTTTGGCTCTGGATGCATTTGATATGGACCTAATGCTGCGAAAATTGCATGTAAAATACCAAAAATAAATGCTGGAAATACACTTGAAAAAGATCGAATATTTGGTGATAAATACCGAAGCAAAATTTGAAGTGTTGATAAAAGATGACGTAGAAGAAAAAAATCAGTATCGGAGCACATGTGTTAATAGCGGTCGAATTGGTAGCAATAATTTTATGCAAGCAGACCAAAAACATTATTGTAGCCTTAAATTTTATATGATGGAAGAAGAACATAAATACGACCAACACAAAAAGAATCGGGCGAACTATGGTGAATGCTAATTTCACATATGAAAGCAAAGTTTGGAAACTAAAGAAAGACAACAGAGAGTTAGCAAAGTCGAAGTGGACTATTTGCCCAGAAGGCTGAATAAAATTTAAAATGAAGAAATACTCAAGAGAATGTTCGCAAAAAAATCAATAAACGTATTGGGAAAAGAAACAATTATGGTTTGGATATGTACTGCTGATGGAAGAATTCAGATGAACCAGCCGTGTACTTTCATGGTAACCACTGGAAAAAAATTGCACTTAGAGTAAAGGGGTATGAAGAGGCAATGGCTAACGATAGAAAGGTTTGGAGTCGTTACGATGTTTCGCTTGCCATCGCAGAAAGCATTTTCTGAGTTATCTGCCTTATCCTTTTCGCTGCAATGACAAGCACAACATAAGCAACAACTAATAAAATTAGTGATCTAAACCCGAAATTAAAAAAAAATTAAAAATAATTGTCTTACTTTTGAGTTAGCTGCATAATTATCTCATTGCTTATCTATTCTCAACGCACAAATAACTGCTAAGGACTATATTTTAATGAATTCACAGCCAGCTGTGAAAATAAAAAATAAAAATTTACTACAAATCTCCTTAGGTCAACACACGTGATAGTCATCAAATAAGAACAAAATTTTAACATGTTATAGCCTTCTTTGATTTTAAGAGCATCTCCAACTACTAACTGAATTCTTTTAATCATCAACACAGAAGACCGAAACAGAAAAACATGCTGGCTCTATATGGAACGTTGTTAGGGCTATCAGGACTATTGCAATTGAACAACCCCTTAAGAATACTCCCTGCTATGACTATGACAAACAAAATGGCGTTTGAAATACCGATGATGAGCATCGAAAATTTAATACCCTGCATATGTTATTATTTCTTTACAAACATTTTTACAAAAATTTATTTCGTTATTGCTTTAGGAAGCTCGAATATTTTGGACACGAAAAAATATGGTCTACTGCATCTTATTATTCAGAAAAAGATAATGGGAAGAAGGAGTGTAGGACGAATAACAACATGGTTAAAAAATCTAAGGACATGGTATGGCAAAAAAAACAGCGCCCAACTGTTTCGTGCCGAAGTCGACAAAGTTAAAATCATGAATTTACTAGCCAAGAGCATTGTTAACGATGGAAGCGGTCACGACTCTTAAAGAAGAATAATTCATTAGGTAATTAAAGGTAAGGTAAGTAAATAACTTAATTAATTAAAGAATAATTTCAAGCAAATTCAAAGAAACCATCTGAAGCATTTATAAACAATACGTCATTCATTCTTTGAAGTAAAATCCAAACATCTTTGATGAATACGTCCTCTTTCTAAAAACTAATAATTATTTCCTTTTATTATTTAGGTCAATACCTTTAAATTAAAAAATTAACTCAAAATATGTGCTAATTGTGTGTAAACTTTTTTTAAATTTCATTCGAAATGATGTAATGCTTTGGTATAAAGTTCCTTACGTTAACTTATAGCGTTAAACTCAAGCGCTATTTTACGTGATAGCTCGAGGCTGCCAAGTGGAACATCCTGCAGTATCCTTAATGAACGTTGGAACGTACGCCGGTCACGTGGGCTCTTCAAACAGAACAATTACAACAAAATAATATTAAATACTGTCTATTGCAGAAAATTTAACAGGGGTTTATCCTATTTGATAAGCATAATAAAATATTATTTGTTTTTAGAAGGGGAAATCGGCGTATGTATTATTCTGGATTTGCTGCTAATTTAATTTAATTATTTTTAAATAAAACAAAATAGTTTTCTAATCATTTCAAAAACCAAAATTTTCATTTTAAAATTGTTATATCTTTGTTGTTTTTTATTTAAAACAATTTACATTTTGTTGTAAAAAAATTCGGCTTTTACGTGCTTTTATTATATTTCAAATGCCTTTCATGCTTTTTGCGACTAAATTGGGGAAAATAAAAATATTCTTAAATCGGAATTCTTTATTTTTGTAATTTACAACCTCATATTATGAAAGAGACCATGTATAAGGTGTTTTTAAATATTCACCATTTTTTATCCTGAAAAATATTCAAAAATAAAAGTAAGAACGAAGAAGTACTGTGACGAATGAAAAAGTCGAAAGAATTGATGACCACCATAAAAAAAGACTCATTATGAGAGGCGATAGAAACGAACTGATGAGACTGATAATTGAAGGAAAGATTTAAAGAAAAAGATCTGTTGGAAAACGTAAAAACTCTTGGTTGAAAGATCTTAGAATATGGTTTGAATACACTTCAATGAAAATGTTACTGTATCCAGAACAATGTTAGCCATGCGACGCTAAAAGTGGACAGAACTAAAAATCTTTGTTCGAGCTGTTAGTTTGCGAGAAAGCCGAGGTCCATAAGCTGCAACCCAGAAATAAAACAGGGCCGTACTAAGTTTTTTTCTTTTTTTATACATGACTAGGGTTACCAACTTTTTTCATAAAAAAATTAAGGTTGCCAAGTTAAAAAAAAAACAATCAGCGTTAATGTTATTTTACTCAAATATTTTTTATAAAGGTGCATACTTTTGATACATTTTTGAATTTAAAATAATGAGAACAATCCAAATAAAATTTATAAAATAAGGGTTGCGATTTTAAATTAAACAAATGACTATCGCTACGCGGAAATAGTTAATGTTACAAAAAATAGCTTAATGTGGGAATGTAGAAGAGTAGGTTAATTTAATGTATCGAACTTTAAAATTGGTTAAAAAATAATTGAGTTATGGCGTTGGTCGGGTTTTGGTATTCATCTTGTATAATAACTTATTCAATAAATTTTTTGAAATATTATGCAAAAATTGCAGTTAGGCGTCGGCTGCTAGGGCCATTGGCCGCTTAAAGAAAAAGCATGGTCTTTTGGACCAAAAAAACTTAACAAATTAATTTTAAATAAAAAAAAATAAATGTTTAAAAGCGCCACGGTGGCCGCAGAATGTACAAATTTTTATTATTATTGTTTTTACTTACTCAGAAAAATGCTGCAATGTCACTTTTATATATTATGATTATTAAAAGAGGTTAAATAAAACTAAAACTTTATTTCACAAAATCATATTTCCATTTATAAAGCTTTATAAATTTCATCCACATTTTATTAAAACCATTATGGATTCTGCTTAACCATTCACAATGAACAATATTAAAATATAAACAAAGGCATTTCACAGTAATTCATAATATTTCCAACATTTTAATTTCAGAGTAAAACTAGATTTTCGTAATAATGAAATACATAAAATAATACATGCTAATTATGCTCCAGTTCTAACAAATATTTTAAATACTGAAAGGCTTAAAAAATTTAACAATTATTTTTTATTTAAAGTTCTCGTTTAAAATTATTGGCTTAAATATATATGACATAACGCGAAAAGTGTTATAGGACAGCATGGCCAGCAAAATAACAGAGAACCAGGCGAAATCAACAAGATCCGGACTCACTCACCCAGTGCATAACAACGGCCACAGCTGAAACATTGCCACTCGTAAAACCTTACGGGAAATATTCAAACATGAGCCTCAAAGCCAGCTTATATGCAATACTCGCATCCGGAGTGACTTTGCGGGAAAAAAAAACGATAGCGTAGAAGACTTTTCCCTCAACTTTAAGCGACAAAGACCAGGATCGGTAAAGAAAAGCGGATGAAATTCATTCGGCGTGGTATGACAAAAACCCTCTTAAAAAGTATAACTTTTTAAAGATATAAGGTCCACTAGTACCATACTCCGAGGCAAGTACTATGGTACTATGGTATGCAAGCAATGTTTCCAGTATGGAATAATCACTTTAACAGACTTCTTAACGTGCTCCTCCTCTACCAGTTCTAAAACATACCATAAGTTCTATATGTAACGCCGAAATATCCGCACCGACTGAAACGAAAATAAAGAAATGCATCCAGAAAATGAAAAAAACCAAAGGAAGTTAGACGATGAAATTACATCCGAGATGATCAAAATTCTACCAGTTTGCGGTATACGCGATATGATAACCATATTCTAGAGTATCGAGGAAATAAAAAACCATACCAGAATTATGGAGGAAAACAATTATCGTTCCTTTGCATAAAAAGTCGTCAATAACCCTACAATTACCGCGAAATATCACTTATGAGGTGCATCTATAAAGTACTAGAATACTTAAAAGGTACACAGGGGTAATAAAACTCGTGAAAAGCGAGCTGTGTTCCGTCCTGGAAGATTAACCATTGAACAAGTTTTCATTATTAGAAGAATTATAGAACTACGTAGACGGTTCGATCAGCCACTTAACATCGTCTTCCCAGAGTTTTACGCAGCTTTTGACTTAACAGACCGAAGCAGACTATTTAAGGTTCTGATTGCGAATGGTGTCCCAAAGGAATATGAAGCGCTTCTGCGGGATACGAACAGGGCTGCCACATCAGGAGTCCTAACAATAACGTAGTTCGCCAAGGATCAGTGGCGAAACCATTCCTATTTAATTTTGTAACTGATTATGTGGTGAAGCAATACCCAGCGGAATTAATATTTTATCCCACCAACAAACTCCTTCTGGACCTAGAATACACAGGCAACATTGCGATGTTGGTCGAAAATTGCACAAGGCCACAAGAAGTTGTCAATTATATGGCAGAAGTATCCCTTGCATATGGTCTTCGGCTACGCCTGCAAATGTGCAGTCGCATGTTGATGATCAAAAATCCAACTTAAGGAATAGCCGTATATGGAAGTCCAATCAGTCTAGTGGAACACTTCTACTATTTAGGCTGCGATATTGCTAATGACTGTAGCTACCAAAAAAACATCAGGCAACAAAGTGCTAAGGTCGCCTTCAACCAACTAAATAGATGTCTATGGTTCTCATCACGTATTCCGAATACCATCAAACTACCACAATAATGGCACTTATGGACAGGACAAAAAGAAAACTGCTGCGGAGGTCACTTGCATACTTTTGGCCCAATAGATGTTTAACAGATAAACTGTATGAAGACATAGTCAGATTGTTTAAAAGATTGCATTCAGGCCAATAATTGCTGCGGCTATCACAAGCAGTGGCAGAAAATTGACTGCGATTTCCAAGGCACTTGGATGACCAAGTGATCGACTAGTTCAAACGGCGTTGCACTCAAAACCACATTATACAGAAAAGCGGTCCGGGGGGAGAGGACGCAAACTGTGGATAGAGGGAGTGCCAGACGATCTAATTAGTACTGGTTTGGAAGGATAGTTCGTTAGAATGATTCGCAGCTTATAAAGAAGTAGCGACTGGCTACAAGCTGTATTACTATGCGCTGAAAATATAAGCGAGAGGGCAATACTATATATATATATATACAGAGCGACACCAAATATCAGCTAAGATGCTAGAATTTGTTGTTCTCGAAAATTCATAGTATCATGTGTTAATTAAAAGTGTAAAAACGGGGACATTTAGACTAATATAACCAATATTATCTGTTTTACATAATGCATAAAGATGTGTCAAATGCTGTCAGTTTAAAATTGCGTCCCGGCGGCATACAAAACAAAAGAAATATATTCATAAGCAGCAATAAATGGATATTGAATTTATTGTTACGCATATTTATTGGTTTAAAGCCCAAAAAAAAAGATTTAATATCTAATTGAGAATAAAAATCATTTTTAACAACACACAAATCAGCTGGGCCTGAAGGCAGCCAGTCAGGTCACGTGTTTGACATATCTCTATAAACAGAATGTCATGTCAGTGTGGATTATAACCTACAATTTATTTTTTAACAGAAATATAGCTAATTATTATATAAAACGCACATTTTAGTCAGTTAAAAGTACAAATTTAAGAATATTTATAAAATATTCACAAAGAAAGGATTATGGTTGAAAAATTTATTTGCAAACCTAAAAATGGAGGTTTGGTTACCACACAACTTTCATTCACGAATTTAAGACATAATTGTTACTTTTAACAGAAACATGTTTTTTCCATAAACTTTATAGTTTTTGAAATATCAAATGGTCAGTTAAGCCTTCTGGGCTGTTAAGAGGTGACACACACTAACACATATTTATACAGATAGACAGGCACCGCCTTTTCTGAATGAGAGGAGTCAAAAACCAATATTTCCGCAAAAACTTTGAATATTTTTTAATTACAATACTTTCTTTTATTTCGTAAATAAAAGTAAAAATTTATTGCCATTTTGACCTGTATTACATGACTTTTTAAATTTACATTAAAGGGAAATAAAAAATAATTTATTTATTTGTGTATTTATTTATTTATTAACCTCTCTACATATTTCTCTAAGGATATACGTGCCTGGTAGACAAGTAATTTACTCGCATCGTACATCCCAGACGCGTATCCAAAAAAAATGTTGGAAAATTATTGGAGAGATAATATTTTATTTTTTAAAGACCTATAAAGGAAGGCAATTTTAACATATACGCTTGGAGGCAATTTTTGTATTTCACTAAGGTTTATAAAGCATCCTTTATGTCTTCTATGGCCAATTACCAATAACTTTTTAAAAAATGTTGATAACAGTCTTTTAAGTAGAAATTAATTGGACACTTAAAGTTTTTCAATATAATGAATATATTGGATGGGGTTTTATGTATGATATTGTATTTGAGTCAATTAATTTTAATAGATGTCGTCGTCAGATTAGGACGCTACTTCTGGCGCATAGCCTCTTCTATGCCTGTAATGCTGGCAACTTACATTACAGGTGGACCTACAGTTTAGCGTGGATTCCGAACCACTGGACTTACATGATTTCTCATCTAACTCCGGATCAAAGAAGGTTTTAGCCATGAAACCCCACTCTGGCAAGGCGGGCAGGGGAGTTGGGGCAGTTTACACGCTGTGGGCGCGAACCCACGATATTGCACTCTGCAGCCGGATGCCTAGACCGCTGAGCTACACTGTCACCGGATTTTAATGTATATCTTAAAAAAGAAGTAAAATTCAACCTTTCATTTATTACATTTTTTTTAAATATTTTTAACAACTCAAAACGTTGTACCAATAAATTGTTAAACTCAGGTTATGTAACTGTTGATAAATAGTGTTTTCCACTCGACATTCCCGTAAGCGAAAAAAAAAATACACCTAATAAAAAAATGTCTTGTATAAAATTTGTTTTTATTACAATTTGTAGAACTTTATTTTTATAAACTTTTTTAAAACATTTTTTCTTTAGAAAATATATGGAAAAAACTAAATAATGATGCGAGTATACTTATTCTTCCGGTTCACCGATTTTACCTAAAACTATGCAGTTCCAGATTTCATGAATAGAATTCTAGATGTGAGTTTTCATTTTGTTTGAATTATTTGTTTAGCTTGTAGAGAGATCACCAAAATATGGCCATCCACATAGACTTACACACACACAGATATCATGTTCTAAATCTATATGATCAATTATTGTTTGGGAGACTCCAAAACCTTGATATCTTATGAAATGTAAATCATTTTTGCAGTAATCTTTCCGGGATTATTTTAAAAAGTATTTTAAAAAGTAATAGTATTTACAATTTTAAGTAAATTTTAATAATTTTAATTTTTATGATTTTATTTAAAATATTCATTATTCTGCTCAAACTTGAAAAATTCTCTTAAAATTTAGATAATACTGATTAAAACTTTTATTAAAATTAATTGGTAAATTTTAGTTGAAAATAATTAAAAATTAAGGCAATATTCTTAAAAATTTATATAAATTTGTTCAAATTTAAACGAATACTTGGATGTTATTGGATTGATATACTGAAATATTTATAAAATCTGTATGTCTGATACTTT
>JARJDX010046436.1:0-13993 GCA_030264735.1 Gymnusa sp. GC000175 | reverse complement strand
GTTGGCTGAATTGCAGGACTTAGTTTTTAAAGCACGGAGATCTACTTCCGGCATTGGGTTAAAGTTAAACCGGCGCACAATTTTTATTGATTAAAAGTTTAAATTTCGTTCTCCCGTTTTAAATTTTTGAATTTCAAAATTATTTTCTTGATATTTGATAAATGCAAAATAGGGGTTGTACGCCACTGCCTTTTATTTTTTCACCTAAGTCTGCCATAATTCGATAGACGCTAGTCAGTTTTATATAAAATTGCTCCCACACCTCGAAGACGCCTTTATTATGAACCCCAAAAAATTTATTTTTAACCCCCAAAAAATGAAATATTTTAAAAAGTTATCCTTTTATTTCCTTACCGCGACAGTAGTTTTTCCTAAATTTTATTTTTTCTTAAATCATACAATGCGCCTTTAAAATCACTTTCTTCCCATGTACTCGGTTTTTTTCTAACACCCATATTTCTTCCTATAAAAAATATATGGTGAAAAATATTAAGGTACGTACGGTAAATTCCAAAAATTATATTTTTATCCTTTATCATCACATTGCGTTTCACATAAGTCGCACTATCAAAATCGTCAAACTTAATGATATACTTTGAGCATTTTTAAAAAATATGAATGCTCAAAGACAAATCTTTTTTATGAACTCTTTTAAAATGCTCCGTTTGTTTTAAACTAGAGCTTAATATAGTAATCGCAAAAATTTTCGAAATCGAGATTTTTGCGGAAATATCCGTTTTCGACTCCCCTCATTCAGAAAAAGTTGTTTTTAAGTAGGTGTCTGTCTGTGTTCTCTCTACAGCTCAGACGGCTAAACTGATCGGCCTGGAAATTTATATTTAAGCTGTTAACAAAAATTGGAAGGTTCCAGTGACTTTTGGCCGAAAACCATTAACCTGAAGTGATGGTTTATTGGTTAGGTTTTTCGTTTTTTTGCAAATATTTCAAAAACCATCAAGTTTATGGAAAAAACATAGGAGTTTAAAAGCGTTTACCTGTTCTTATCATTTTTTCTTAACATTTTAAGAACTCATCCTTGTTCGTTGCTAAGAAACGTTTTATTGAATTTATGCCCATCAAGTAGCAGATACAAACTGTCATTATAATTAGCTGACAATTACTATATCATTCAAAAGTGACGGATTTTACTACCAGAGGTATTGCTAACATTTTAATGTTAACATTTAACATTTTTTTTGTATAGTCATATACTCGTTCTTAATGTGTTCTTCCAACTCCTTCTGTCCTGGGCCAGGTTTTTTATGTCGTTCCATTCTATCTGTCTTCTCTCGGCTGTTTCGTATAACTGATCCTCCTATCTTCTCCTTGGTCTTCCTATCCTGTCTCTTTCCTGTATTCTTGCTTCATATATTTGTTTAGTGAGTCTGTGGTCTTGTAATCTATGCATGTGTCCTATCAAGCTTAGTTGTCTCTCTTCTATCACGGTTGTTATTGGTTTTACGTTTAGGGTTTAGGGTGCACTATACCATTTTTTATTCTGTCCTGTCTGGTTATTCCTTTTATTTTTCCTAAGAATCTCATACCAAGGCTGTGACTCTACTCTTGCTCTTCTGTGTCATTGTCCATGCTTCGTAGCCGTATATTTGGGATGGTCTTACTACTTTTTTTATATATCTGCTTTTCTTTCCGTTGGGATTTCTCTTTTTGTCAGAAAATTATGCCTCAGTGAGGTACCTATATATTTTTCCTGCTTTGTCTATTTTTCCATTTATGTCCTGTTCGATTTTCCCATTCTCTTCTATCCTTGTGCCTAGGTACTTGTAAACTTTTACTTGTTCTAGTGGTTGTCCCTCTAGTTCTATTGTGTGCTGCATTTCTTTTGTGTCTATTGTCATTGTCTTAGTTTTCTTCACATTTATTTTCATATTGATTTTCCTTAGTTCTTCTCTATATATGTCAAGACACTTTTGCAGTTTTTAATCGGATCCATGCCTCTGGTTTTTTGTTGCATTTCTTCATGCCATCGTCTATGATTACTAAGAACAGTAAGGGGCTGAGAACACATCTTTGTTTAAGTCCTATTTTTGTTTTGAATATTGTGGAATCTTTATTGGAGGTTCTTTCTTTGTTTTTGTTGTTTTTGTATAGGGCCTTTAGGGGTTCTATCATGTATTTGTTAATGCCTCTTATTTTTAGGCTCTTTTACACGTCAGAGCTTTTTACTCTATCAAAAGCCTTTTTTAGGTCAATAAAGCATACTTGTAGAGCTCTTCCTTTTCTGTGCATTCTTTCCCCTAGTTGTCTTATGATAAATATCAAGTCTTGGGTACTTATGTTCCTCTTAAATCCATGTTGTGCTTTTTCTAATGTCTTCTTTCTAGAATTTTTGTCAGCAGTTTTCCTGCTATGCTTGTGATTGTTATTCCTCTGTAATTGGAGCATTCTTTTTTATCTCCTTTTTTGTATATTGGAAGTATAATTCCCATATTCCATTCCTCTGGTATCACTTTTTTTGTTAGAATTTCATTTAGTAGTTCTTGTAGTTTTTCTATTCCTCTGTTCCCCATAAATTTAAGCATTTCAGCTATAATGTTGTCTTTACCGGGAGCTTTTTCTAGCTCTAATTTGTTGTTTGCTGCGGTAATTTCTGCTATGGTTATTTGGTTTTCTTCTTCCTTGCTTTGTTCTGGTTGTAAGTCTTCCTCTTTTTCAGGTTGTTTTTCATCCTGGTTTTCTGTTAATTGCTCAAAGTATTCTCTCTATCTTTCCATTATTTGTTTATCTTCTGTTAGTACTATCCTTTTTTGATCTTTTATGTTTTTTTGTGGTGGTGTTTTTCTCTTTCTTAGCTTTTTAGTGTGCTGTAGAAGAGATTTTGGTTCTCTACGTGGTTTTCTTTCATCTTAAGTCCAAAGTCTTCCCATGATTGTTTCTTGCTACTTTTCATGCATATTCTTCGATTTTTCCCTGGCTTTTTTATATATTTCAAGGTCCTCATCTTTTCCTGTTTGTATGTACTTCTTCAATTTCTGTTTTTTGTCTTTAACTTTATTTTGTACTTCGATTGTCCACCATCTAGTTTTTTTTATATATGTATTTGAGTTTCTGGTAACCCCGCAGCTATTTTTTGCTGCTCTTAATATTATACCCTTGAGTTGTTGCCATCTGCTTTTTATATCCAATCTTTTATCTTTATCTTGTTCTTCCTGTTCAAAGCTTTCTTTCATAATCTCTTTGTATTCGTTTTTGATTTCCGTTCGTTTTAGCTCGAAACTTTTTATTTTCTTGGTTAATGTTCTTTTTCTCTTTTCGTATCTTGTGGTATCTTTTGCGAAGGTATCCATTTTGGTCAGGTAATGCTCACTACCTATTTCTGCTTGCCTTTTCACTTTAACATCTTTGACATTTCTCATATCTTCCTCGTTTACTAGGAAGTAGTCAATAATGGACCTTTCATTTGCCTCGATTTCATCTCTCTAGTGTATTTGTTGATATCTTTGTGGGTGAAATTCGTGTTGGATATCGTAAGATCGTATTCTGTTGCCACTATCATTTTTTGTCGGTTCTCTGAATTTACCCATGTATTTTTCTATTCCTTTGTTGTCATTCCCCACTATTCCATTCAGGTCTTCGAGGATTGTTGTATTATCTCCACCTGCATTTATTTCTGACTGGTGTTTCGAAAAATTCGTCCTTCTCCTTTTTAGATGCGTTATCATTAGGTGCATATCCTATTATGCATTAGGTTTTATGTATTCTTTCCATCTCCTTTAATTTCAGTTGACATTATTCTTGCATTTATATATTTTTTATTTATTACGTTTTTATTTTATTGTCTTTCACTATTAGGCCTACTCCTTCCGCTCCTCTTAAAGCTGGGTCTACCCCTGACCAATACATCATATATCCTCCAGTCAAAATTTTTGATCCATTTTCCATTTTCTTTATTTATTTAATCGCAAGGATTTTGTTAAAATTTGTTTAGGGTTTTAATATTAAGAGACTGTCGCCTAGTCTGTTCTGATTAACCAATACCAAAGGTGGTGAACTTGAAAAAGGTATCAGCCAAATAACTGCAATTATCATCATTCAACAGGCAAACCGACGTTTTGGGCCACTGATCATAACTAATCTACTGGATTTCTTTTACATCGAGAAACATTGCTTATAACTTTATCTAAGTTTAAGAAAACTTTGATCTAGACGCTGACCATTTAGCTGTCATTCTAACTTTCAATGAAATAATAAATAAAAAAGAAGCCCAACTTACTCTTGTTAACAAAACTATGGACTAAGAAAGAATGCAAGTTTAGAACAACAATAATATAATTATTCAAGCAGCAGTTTACAGCAATATCAGAGTTGTAAAGCAACCGACAGAATTTAAAAGGAGAAAAAACCAATAATCTCATTTTTACGGATCCTATTACCAGACAAAGAGACAAACCATTTTCTTTAAAAAGCCAACAGAAAGAATAAAAGTATTATCTCTACACCTCCTGTCAGAAGCAACAGAGCAGTGAAGCTTAAAGACAATAAAGAAAAAGCAAACTTATTAGCAGAACATTTAAAGGTATCTTCAAACCCAATAATATAGAAGGGTAGAATGGCTTGGTTATAATAGCCATCAAAATCTGGGAATATCATCACCGTCAAACCGAAACATGTAAACGATGGGACCAAAACTAACGGATTCATAGGAGAAATTTTAAAACAGCCAACTCATTAAAACATGTTCCTACATGCTGTAAGTTGAGGTAATCAGGCTATTGAAACCAGGTAAACCACCAAATAATGTATTGTAGAATAATATTGCTCCTAGCACCGTTTTAAATCTTTGGGAAAAGCTGCAGGTAAAAATATTGAAACCTCTGATAGAACACAATAAACTGATCCCAGACTTTCAATTCTGATTCAGACTGAAGCATAATACCACCCACTAATCATATTATTAAGTGAACCCATGAAGGTAAATAAATCTGCTGGGCAATATTTTTGGACGTTGCCCAGGCCTTTAATAAGATGTGTCATGAAGGCCTGGTTCATAAAGTTAACAAAATGCTCCCGAAAATTTTATTTGAGAAAGATTTTTTAAAATCAAGCAGAAGGACAAGTACAAAAATAACCGCTACGTCCTTGGAACCTACCATACCAAGTTTCACCCTTATGAAAACGTAGAAGCCGCAGAAGACAAATTTTGTCACGGGCTTTAGCGCAAAAATACTTTTTCAAAGACTTTACGGTACTTTGCTTCAAGAGAGCGCTACCACTCCCACTTTCAAGTGAGCGATACTTGTGCGCACCTTTTAGTTGTCTGCCAGCTAGACTTGGTCAAGCTATAGCACCATATTTAACGACTAAAAAGGACAAAACTATTTAAAGTTACATAGTGTGTTAGTGTGTATGTGAAAGCAGATCACAGAGCGCAAGTGGATGTATAGTAAGAAAACGGAAAAAAGATAAGATTAGAAAACTGATTTTATTACATATATAATTATTTAAGATAATCAGAAAAAAATGTACGCAATAAAAAATATACTTACACGCCGTTTAGGCCTAGATCCCCCCACACTGGATGGCGTCTTACCTCTGTGCCATTATGATGTTTTTGTAGTCTTCTCTCCCAATATTTTACACCTTCTGCGGCCATTCTTATTTCTGGTGGAGTATAATTAATCCCCGGTTTGTAAAATCCAAGTTTTTGTCTATGCATTATATGCACAACCTGCGCTATACCATCCAATAGTGCAGAAAATACGTTAAGAAATCCCTCTTCATAGTAGCCTAAAACAACAAGTAATTGATTCTTCTTCCGATGTATTTTAAACATTAGGAATTTTGTAATTTTACCTGGTAAACCCGTATATAAATCCCTGTATTTAATTCCATCTAAGCAAATATCCGGAAATTTATTGAATTGTCCAGTTTTCCAGTTTGTAATTGCAGCAGTTTCATAATTTGTAATATTGTCTTTTATCACTCGAAGGCGATTGGGAAATCTGTTAGAAAAATTAAGACTGGAATTATTGTCATTGCGAATAGTGAATGGTCTCCAGATGTGGGGGGTTACTTGCAAATATAAAGAATAAGCAGTCCCCGATCAAATAGTGTACTCACTCTCACGAAATACTTCAAGATCTGGTGATGGTGTTGTGATATGGCGAATGTTACCACTAGAAAGTAAGCATATCTTTAGGCGACGGGATGGTAAAGGCGGACAATATAGAATTTTGATAGCGATAAATATTAGTCTACCCACTACCGATATTGCGTGAGGAAGGCGAGAGGAAACCACTTCATATAGTTCACTGGTATAATCATCATAACGGACAAAACTAACAAAGATGGAACAAGGGTGTAAGTTTTCTTACTTTCGGGTTTAAGTCGCGTATTTTTATTGGTTGTTGCCAACGTTTCGCTCGCCGTTGCAGGGAGCATTCTCCAGGCGGAAAAGTCCGATGACTGAAGATCTTGTTCGAGTGTGTATGCCTATATAGGACGAAGAGAATTAGTGGGGATGGGAATTTAATGATAAAAACAAATATTTCCAGGTATTGGAAACTTTTCACAAACATTGTGAAGCCATTTGGATTCATAATAATCCTCTTAGCTTGAATCGCGAGCTTGGTTTTGAAATCTCCAATACCTGGAAATATTTGTTTTCATCATTAAATTCCCATCCCCACTAAATCTCTTCGTCCTATATAGGCATACACACTCGAACAAGGTCTTCAGTCATCGGACTTTTCGCCTTGAGAATGCTCCCTGCAATGGCGAGCGAAACGTTGGGAACAACCAATAAAAATACGCGACTTAAATCCGAAAGTAAAAAAACTTGCAATCATTTTTATATTTCTATTTCTGGGAAAAATTTATTGCTAGTTTCTCGTCAGTTAACTCGAAATTGTAGGCATTTATTTTATCACTACGTTTTACTTGCATTTCAAATATTGTACTTATAATTGTAGTAGCTTGCATTTCTTGGTACAAATATTATATGCAAAAGCACTTCACTTGAAATTTGTAGTAGTAGAAAATTTGAAGTGCTTTGAACAATTAATAAAAAGTACCTAATGCTACTATCTCAAAGCTATTAAATGTTTTTTTGTTATAATTATATACTTTATTTTTTGCACGTGTTAATGGTTCTGGTATTTCTTTCCCTAAACTACAAACTTACCCTACTTTAAGGGATTATTATAAAAGGATTTTAAGCCTTTGCGCAGTTTTTTCTCATGCAATTTTGTTAATTTCTAGGCAGTTTTAATTTAATTTTATTACCAATTTAAATATTTACATAAATCTTGTTTTAATTTTTTGTTGCTATTCCCTTTTTTCATGAAGTTTTCTACAGAATCACACATACAATAATAATTATAAGAGGAATGCCCCATAGCACCAAAACCGAATATGGTCAAAACACGTTTGCGCCCTTAAATAATGTAGCGACTGACCAATCACCAAGAACGGTAGACTTAGGAAAGTTTGCAAAAAAACCTCTCTTACTCACCAGGGAACACGAAAAGACACACAATTTACCTGTAATTGATCACTTCTTAGCTGAAAGTGACATACCTTCATCCTTTTCCAGGGGTCCATATTGAATCGCCTTGGTAGTTATTAACATACTTGCAGAGTCGAAGTATGTCCTTTAATTTAAGAGTCCTTTTAGTATCAATCTACTGTAAAAAATTTACTAAAGTCCGTGCATGTATCTACATGCACAGCTTCTTAGGAGTGAGAGCCGCGCCATCTACATAGGGGGAAATGCAGCAGGCAGAGGTTGAATTTGCGTTTATTAAGGTGCACGCATGGAATCTTTAATTGTCTACCTATTTTCATATCCTGCATCTGTTTAGAATTAGATAATGCCCATACCCCTTAGAATGTCTTTCACCACACCCCTAGTAGAGGAGATAATGATTGCATCTCACTCCCAGACGAATCAGTGCTGAGACACATAATCATGCCGTGTGTGAATTTACCTTGATATGGTCAGAGCTGTCCGAGCAAAGGTGGACATCACCTCTTCTGCTTCCATCAGCCATACCAATTAGAATTTTCTAAGCGCAGTCCAGAAGATGGTGACGTGTCACTTAGGTGCCAGTAATTTGTTATTATCGCCCCTTCTGTTATAAAATGCCAGCTCTACTGGCAATGCCACATTCAAAATTTATACGCATTGTACATTTTTTATGTAATCATTACACCGTATTGTAGTGTTACAACCTACAGCGCTTCAATCCCCGAGATTTGATCTGCACTAATCTCTTTAATAATAAGTATAATAATTTACCTTTTTAGCTTCGTCAGTGTACCACTGTTACAATTCGCAGCATCAGTTTATTACCTATCTAGTAATAGTTAGCTAGAGTTAGTCCTAGTCTTAGACTAGTACGGTACTTCTTGTCGAAGACCAAGTACCATGAATCCTTGCCTGTGTTACACAAGTCTCGCAGTCTCTAAAAAAACGTTGGCAGTCTAGTGTGAGCAGCAAGCAATATTTTAAAATTTACCACCCGAGCAAAGCCTGACAGCTATACTGACCGCCGCTGCTCTAATTATCAGATTAAACGGCGCAACACCCATGACAACCTAGAGTGCAGGAGTAAGTGCCGTTGCATGGCACTGAAAATGGCCCACGGAGCCAAGCTTCTCAGTCATTCCAGCTTTACTAACACAGATTTCGAATAGGTCGTTTTTACCATACCACGTTACTACTCTGGATAGTTAAATGGTTTTTAATATTTACATAGAAGCTTTTGCACTGATGTCACATTTGGGTCCCACAGCTCTCCTGCACAGTCATAGAGAATTGCAGAATTTCTTGCAATTTTTTCAATATGGCTCCCCCATTTATACTTTAAATCTTTTTTTTTCTAGAGGTGAGAAAATGCGTTACGCACGTCGACTTAAGTTGTTGTTTAGTCGGATATGTGGGACTACCAGCATTTTGCCAGCTACCCACTAAAACTTCACCCCTTCTTCTCTCCCCATCACCAACGGAACCGCCGCTCGGCATTACTTCATTGCTGCTGGTCACACCACGCTTTCCTTAGGTTTTATTTTTAGACGAGTTTTCCCGTCCTTCTTCCTTCCTTCTTTTTTCCTCTTCTTGTTTCCTATATAAAACTTGTCTCGCGAAATCCTCTACCGCAGACCACTTTTCCTCGTTTTCTAGCATTTTTTCTTTCACACTTCTGGTTTTTATCTTTGAGTCAAGAAGGCAGGCCATTTTTTCCCGTTTCTCTGCCTATTCCGGCCACTTTGGTAGGGTGTGCTTGTAGTGTCCCCTTCTTGGCAGTACATGCAGGTTCCCGTTTTCGCTTTATTGATTTTTTTGAGGTATGACTGGAAGCAGCCGTGTCCGCTGAGTAATTGCGTCAAGTGGTAACTCAGTTGGCCGTGCTGTTGGTCCACCCATTTCCTTATCTCGGGAATGAGTTGTCTGGTCCACTTTCCTTTTTTGTATTTTGCCCATCTTTTCTGCCATTTGTCTATAGTTATTTTTCGATTTTCGATGCTGCTTCCTAGTTTATTGTATCCCTTTGTTCTCTCTTCGACGATCAGGTCTATGGGAATGACCCTTGCCAAGACTCGGACTGCCCCCAGCGCCACCGTTATGTAGGCCCTGCTTACTCTAATTGCGTACCTCCTTTGTGTCTGGTGGAGTTTGTTAGCGTATTTTGCCACGCTGACTGCCTCCTTCCACACTGGTGCTGCATATATCATTATCGATTCGGGAACCAGACCCAGGATTCTCCTTTTATCTTTCCCTGCTACCTCTTCTTTGGGCATGATGCAGGAGAGTTTATTTGTTTTCTCTGCTGCCTTTTTTTTAATTGCCATTACACGTGGGCCAAATTTCCTGATATTTAATGCTTCTTTTTGTTGTTATCGCTTTCCTTTCGATTTTGAGTGTGAGGGGTTTGCATCTTTTTCGCCCTGTGAGGAGGACCGCTTCGCTTTTTTGTGGTGCCAGGACTATCTCTTTCGTTTTTAGCCATCTTCTTATTTTCTCCATAGTCTCGTCCTTGGTTGTTAGTTCCTCTTCATCTTTGGCCGTTGCTACCACCGCTAGGTCGTCTGCGAAGGCAATAGTGGTGAAGCTTTCCTCCATTTAAATGTTTAGGACCCCGTCATACAGGAGGTTCCATAGGATTGGCCCTAGTACGGAGCCCTGCGGTGCATCCGCGGTCATTTCTCTTTTTTCTTGCTCGTCTATTAATATGTATCGGTCTTCGAGGTAGTTTTGTATTACTCTTATGAGGTACCCCGATATTTTTTTATCAGTGCTATCTGGAGTACATGCATTGAGACCTGTGTAGTCGACTTGCCCTTTCGGAATCCGTATAGCCTCTAAGACAGGTTTTCCCTTCTTCGAGTTCTGTGCTTAACCTGTTTGCAATTATCTTTTCGAATAACTTTCCGCAGGTATCCAGCAGGCAGATTGGCCCGTAATGCGCGGGGTCTTCTTTTGGTTTCCCAGTTTCATGTACTAAAACTATTTTGCTATCTTCCAGATTTTCTGGAAGTTTCCTGCCTTCATTTATTCGTTTAGGATCTGTCTGAAGTACGTTGCGTTTGTCTCTACTGACATCTTTAGTACTTCCGGAGTGATGTCGTCTGGTCCTGAGAATTTTTTTTATTTTATATTTTGCGCGGCCTGACTTACTTCCTCTTCCAAAAGCTCTCTAAATCCGTTCGTTTCGTGCGCTATTCAATTCTTTGATGCCCCTGGGAATAGTAGTTTTCTTTATTTTTTTCATGACTATTTTGTACTCACAGGTCTCCTTCCATTTTTTCTCTTTGGCTTTTATGATTTTGTTTTTTAATTTTTTTCTCTCCGTTTTGAGCGCTGTGTCCAGTGTTGTTGTTACAGCTTCACCTTGTTTTCGCGCTCTGTGCAGGGCTCTTCTTACTTTCATACATTTTGACCTTTGTTCCGCTATTTCATTGTTCCACCAGTATACTTCTTTTTTCATGCTTTGTGTATTATTTTTCGGGAATATTTTTTCACAGGTTTTCGTTATTGTTTCAACACATTCTTCTGGAGTGTTTCCTTTGAACTTTTTAATTTTTTTTTTATTTCTTCCTTAAACTTTTCCTTGTCCTTTTCCCTGACTTCCTATCCTCGTCTACTTGTCATTACTTGTCCCACTGGTTCTTTTACTTGGAAGCTTGTGGTCACTTAAGGTTTCTGTTTCCATTACTTGCCATTTAGTTATTTTAAGCAAGGTTTCCCGTTGCTAAAGTTACATCTAGGACGGCCGTGCATCCCCTTCTTTCAAAGGTTGGTTTATTATCCTTGTTTATAACGACTATATTGTTTTTTGCCACCCATTCTGCTTGTATGGTTTCTTTAGCGTTCTCTCGACCGGTTCCCCAATTATGTGATTTCTCGTTTAGGTCTCCTGCAATAATGGCTTTTTTGCAGGTCTGATCTTTTCTTCCATTTGGTCCAAGCTGTCTTCGAACTCTACTTGCGCACTGTTCGGGCTTATGTAGCAGTTGATAATCGTTAGATCTTCGATTTCCAGGCGAAACCTTTCCCGTCTCCGTGTATTTTTATGGCTTTTGCACTGTAAAATTTTATGCCCGCATTTGCCTCTTTATCTACGAACCAGTTCTCGCCGTTCTTTACAAATTTTTTATTTGGTTAACTTACCAGTATTAGATCAGCATTTGTTTCGGTAGCTGTTTTATCTGCTAGGTCGTGTACGGCAATGCTCTTGTTGGTATTTAACTGTAATATGTTTAGGACTTCTGCTCTACAATCTGTGTTCTGGTTCTTTTCCAGAAATTTTGCCTGTCTGGTCCATCACAGTCTTGGGAGGTGTGATCGTACCTCCAACATTTTCGGCGTCTATCTAGCTGTATACGCTTTTCCACTGTACAACTACTCATTCCAATCTTGATATACTGCAATTGTGCAATTCTATCTTCTTCGTCTTCAGTGGTTGTCATTGTAGCCACTTGCGTTGCGGCCTTTACACTCTCTTTATTTGTGATTGCGTCTTTGCCTTTAATGTGGAGTGACTTATTTTTTATTTAGATCCTACTCTTCTTATTTGCATGTCCTTCGATATGCTCTCTATTACATTTTGGATCTTCTATATTGCTGTGAATCTAAGACAACCCTAAGATACTCAACCTCCACCTCAACCTTCCTCGCCCCTGTCCAACTTATATCTTTTCGTGATGATAATTAATTCCGTTTTAGTTGCTGTAAAGTACATGGACCTACAACTACTTTCCAAACCCTGAATAACTTTCTTGGGGAATTCCGAAAAAAATCCTCTAACTATGATACACAGGTCACCTGCGTTCCTAACTACAGCATATTTACTGTTGCTGGTTTCTGAGTAGGTTTTCCACAATCAATAATCAGAGCAAAAAAAAAGGATTTCTTCTGGGGTTCGGGGCTAGCAGTACCTTTCTCGCTGTTAAGCCGCCTATTTTTTTTCATTCTTCTTACCTCGTAAGAAGTAGGTCAACTCATTTTTTTTTTCTTCTTTTCAAACTCCCTACGAATATATAAAAGTTATATATTTTTTTTGTAGAATTGCCTAAAAATATTTAGCACATATTTTTGAATTTTCAAGTTATTTAAGAAGTATTTCTCAATATATTTGATGGTTTTCAGACTTTTTGTCCACTTTAAAAAGTCTGAAAACCATCAAATATATATGAAATACTTCTTGAACGTAGCTTAGAAATTGGATTTTATCTAATTTTATTTTTAGTTTAGATAGATTCGACGTAGAAAGAAATTTAAAATCTAGGGTGTTTTTAGAGATGTTCCACATTATAACACAGAAAAACACCATGAACTCTAAAGCAGACATGAAAGGGATGAGCCAAATTTATTTATTTCTCTTAAAACAGAAGTACAAAATGACATAAAAATGACCATCATTTTGACATGTATATACAGGGCCTTACAAAAAAGATGACATTTGGGTTGGCAATAGTAATATAATGTTACAAATATAAAAAAGTTGTCGACATTTTAACATCGTGTTTTCTATTTATTATTATTTATTTATTGAATTCATTTTAAAATGGTTTTGTCCGTCTCAAGTAATATTTGTGGGCGATATTTCTCTGCCATACTTGTTTTTACATTTTGTTTTTATTTTATCTAATTTAGTTGGTTTTATTTTATTAATTTTTACAAAAAAGTGTTTATTCACAACAATTTTATTTATACATTTTTAATTTATTATGTCTAATCAGTAAATGTTAGTAGTTTTTAGTAATTTAATAATAGTATAAAATTAATTAGTAAGTGTTAGTAAAATTCAATTATCTAATAGAGAAATGTTGTGTGTCTTTAATGGGTTTTTATGATTTCCACATTCTTGTAAGTAACTCACAATTCCAGTGTTTTTAATGTCTATTCATCCTATAAATCTTATATTGTAGACGACCTGAGGAAGAGTTAAATAAACTCGAAACGTTGTCAGAAAGAATAAAGGGTATGAAAGAATTACTTTTGGACTTTTAAAATTGAAAATTCACAACTAACGCTGGACTAAGAAGTTTTGTTTAAAGCATACTTGACCGAAATTAATAAAACCAATCATTTGATAATTTCTTTGTTCAATTTTTATTTTAATATGCATATGTTTGATATCGTTGGAAAGAGAAAAAAAATTTCACTTAACAGTATTGAACACAACTTAAAGTCTCATTTAAAAATTAAAGGTTAAAACCAATAACTCAAAAACAGTATAAGTACAAAATTTTGAGAACTATTGGTGATTCTCCCTAAAAAAGTGGCTCAATAAAGTGCAAACTAAAATTGTATATTTGTTCATTTAAGAAAGTTATAAGCCAAAAACAAAATTGGCAAAGTTTAAAATTTTCTTTTTATCTAGTTACCTACGTGGCAAATTTGCCCTAATTTAACCGACCTCGTATCTTTTACGGTTTTCGAGATCCCAATGGTGGGGCTCGAAAAACGGACACCCTGTATATTTAAACACAAATTATTGTAAGCTTACAACAACTATATAAATATACAATA
>JARJDX010046433.1:0-13233 GCA_030264735.1 Gymnusa sp. GC000175 | reverse complement strand
TTTTCAAGAAGAAAAGGAAGGACTTAACCCTATTCAAACCTGGCTTCCTCTCTTAGGTGCTTGTGAAAGAAATCTGAGCCTTCATTAAAATGCCTTTCTTTCTTTCATCTTTCAATACTCAAAAAGAAGTTTGTTTATTATTGTATCAATCACTACTCTTGTGGGTAAAACATATTTTCGAGTATTCAACTTAAATATATTGAAAACTTGTATATAGTATGGTTTGAAATATACGCATTGCACAGTTTCTACGTTTTTTAAACAAAAATTTAATTTAAAAGAAAAAGCAACATGATACAAAACATAACATCTACTTATAGTGGACAGCCATCGAACTTTTCATTTTTAAATACTTTCCTAGTGAAGCTAAAAATAAATTAGCGTAATATTCAGTAATTAAAATTTAATTTTTACCTTATTCGCTATTTTAGAAGTAAAAACTAAAATTTAAATCTTAGTTGAAGAGATTTTATAATAGTATATTATGCAACGAATTTTATAGACGACGTTTAAGTTAGGCACGAGCCACGCATAGCGAAGCAAGTGTTTCAAAAACGAGTGTCTAGATGAGTTCATAAATCGCGTTACATAGTACACTTTTTCTATTCTTTTATTATACGTCAGTTTCAATATAACATACAATCCTAATTCGAAACTGACAACGTAAAACCACCAACTTGATTTGGAGCTACATATGTCAAAAAATATTTCAAGCCACGTTTAATGAAACTTCAAGCGCTGTTAAAGTGCCGAAAAACGAATCGACACCATGCTTCTAATGAGTAGTCGCAAACCATATATTACTGCAAAATGTGACATTTTAAAGACGGAAGTTGCTGAAAAGGATAAAAACCTAATTGGTATTTCAGTAGACGTAATGAAAACACAAAAACAACATTTTTTATTACGTACAAATTAAAATCAAGAAAAAAAAAAATAAAAAGCAAAAATAAAGTGTCAGCAGGATAAAGGAGTGATCTACCAATTAGATAAATGCTGTGTACAACTCAAATATGTTTATTTCTGTGTGAGTATCATTATTACCATGGCAAAATAAAAATATTTTTAAGTATTTCTGTAAAACATTTTTATCTAACCAAACTTAAAATTTTAATAGCGATGTGAGTGACAATTTAGCAATACATTTTTATCACGATTTTGAATAAAGTTTAATTTAAAGCTGAGGTGATTGTATTCGCTACGCATTCAATAACCATTGTCAAAGGATCACACAACAAGGTGAATCCCGTTATGGAAAGCTTGTCACTGAAGTAAAAGAAAATGTGTCTACAAAAAAATTTTTAAAAGAACTTTTATAATGAGCATATTAACTTTTTATTCAAAAAAACTAGTGGTGTATGCAACATTATCGAATAATAAATTTTAATTAAATGAACTTTCCTTAAATAATATGAAGCACATTATTTTGATTTTTTATAAGACAGTATATACAAAGTAAAAACAATTTTTTAAACTTGAATAAATTTTTTTAGTCAAATAGTTAATACAATTTTAATTTTTTTTTGTTTTTATTAAATTCACGGCATATACAGGGTGGTTAAAATTGAGTAGCATACCATGGGTATATTTCTTATTATTAATGATAGATACTTGGTTAAATGGAGAATGTTTGTAGTATTCTGTGCTGAAATTTTGCTCAAATATTTTCAAAATTCCAAACAGTTTATAAATTATTTCAAAAAGATAAAAGTCGACATTTTCTAAACAGTCAAATTTTGTTCGGGATTATAAAAGATACAAAATAAGTTTCATAATAAATTTACTTGATTAAATGAAGAAAACTTAAAACAGCTGTCAAAATGAAATACAAGAACGCGATTTCCGAGATATTTATAGCAACTTTCTTATTTTAAATGGATGTCATATTTGATATTTACATGATTAAATAGACTTTTTTCGCTTTTAAATAAAAACAAATGCATTTATAAAACAAAACTTTATGTAACTGAATACTAAAATAACAATAAATTATTGTAAATGCTTAAAATGCAGACCGTTAATAACTAAACACAATCAACAAAATTTTTTTTCACTGCGAATTACTTGTCGCAATGTATTGTGATTAACTTTGTTAAATGCATCCGTAACAGCTTTACGTAGTTTTTTTACATTATGATAATTGAAATGACCTTCATACACTTTATCTTTTAAAGTTCCAAAGTTGTTTTTGGTTGTTCACAGTTGGAAAGATCAATCTTAAAAACATACATTTAGTCACAATTCGAGTGTTCCTGTCCTAAAAACACATGTGGATTTAAAAAATGTGATTTTCAATAATTTTTTTCTCAAAAATTAGACGGTGAATACAAAAATAATTTTGTGGAATAATGTATGATATACTATTCTATAACTGTGTAAAATTTAAAGCCTCAAAGTTGGGATTTTCAAAAACCCGATAGATACGCGTGAACCTCCCTAAAGCTTCCTTTGAATCAAGTAAATTTTTTGTATATTTTATAATGACTAAAAAATTTTAATTTAATAAATCCCAATTTTCAGTTTTTTTTTAAATAATTTCTAAATTGTTTGAAATTTTGAAAATTTCTTATCAAAATTACAGTCAGCATAGAAATCTACACAACATTTAACCAAGTCTCCATCTTTTATAATAAGAAAGAAACTCAAGGTACGCTATTAAATTTTGACCACCCTGTATATGTGCCCGACTCTTCAATTAATAACAAAAATTTAAAAAATTTAATAACGACTTGAAATGAAAATAACTTCATTCACAATTCCAGTCACGCAAGAAAGCTAAGTTATTTTTTTGATTTGGAGATTAATAATTACTTACAAAAACAAATTATTTAATAAATAAAGGCCAATTATTATTATTATTATTATTATTATTACTATGTGGAGACAAATTTTATGTGTTACTAAAAATTTTATTTTAGATAATTATTAATTTCTCTTATTACAAAAGCAAAGCTAATAACAACATTAAATATTTTGACAGTTATTTTCATACAAATAAAATTCTTAGCGTTTACCAATACATTTTTTAAACAATGTGAAAAATTCAATGAAAATTTAATAAAAGAACACAAGGGTAAATAAACCACTTCTTCTTCTTCAGGTGCCACTTGTATCGGAGTTTGTATATCATTCGAACTTATTTAACTCTGTTCGCATCAGTTCTAAATAGTTCGTTGGAACTACAGCTGAACCACCCCCAGGTTTCCTAAGGGTAACGGTAAAAATCCCGAAAATCAGAATCTCGACATTTAAAATCCCGACAGTTCAGAACCCCGACAGGATAAAATCCCTTCAATCAAAATGCTGACATAATACATTTTAAATAAAAAAACTTCGAAGGAGAAATTTGCTATTTGCTATATAAAGATAGAACAGTAAAAAATTATGGTCGATACAACAAAGATAAACAAATAAGTGCAAATTTTCACAGTTTTTTATTACCCAAATATTTTTCCGTTAATTACATTCTTTTAATGCACGTATTTTTGTCCCAAATAAGGTACTTTAATCGATTCCCTGACAACTCACCCAGTGAGACAGTTGAACCGCTCCACAATTGAACCAGCCGACATTTGAACCATGCGACATTTGAACCATGAAACTTATATTTTTGTTTAGAGCGCCCTCTGACGCGAATTTAAAAAAAGTTTCAGATAAAAGTTACTTATTCTTTTCCGTAGAATACGAATCTGCAATAAAAAATGGGGGTTGCCATTTAAGATTTAAAAGTTACTCCCCACCACACCCCCAAAGGTGGGGGGTGGAGGGTCGTGTTAGGTGTCATTCGATAGTTTTTTTAAAAATATTGAATACGTGTTTTTCTGTTCTTCTATCAGATGCGTATTTCTCGAGATATTTGACCTTCCCGGAACTTTTTGTACACCCGGTATAAGTAAAAAAAACTATGTAAAAGTTCAAAGATAGGGGATAAATTTGGTGCCCTCCTACTATTCATGAAGAAAACAATGTTGGGCAAATTTTTTATAATTTTTGTTACCACAGATTTGGTTAAGTTGTAAACATTTATTTAATTTTAGTTATAATTGCAATTATTTTATTAAATTTAAATTGATTTGGTAAAATTTAATTGATTTTGGTTAAAATTTGAATGTTTTTTTATTAAAATTGTTATAAATTAAGTAATATTTAAGGGATTTTTATGAAAATTTAGACGATTTTAAGTAAAATTTCATAAATAATAGTCAGATTTTGGCAATTTTTATTAAAATTTGCTTAAATTTTGGTTAAATTTAAATAAACGTGGTCACAATTATTATAAATTTACTTAAATTTCATCGATTTTCATTAAAATATAAACGATTATTGAAAAAAATGCGATACTTTCGGTGGGATTTTAGCAATTTTTGTTAAAATTTACACATGATTTTGGTAAAAATTGAGTGATTTTCTTTAAAATTCAATTGATTTTTGGTAAAATTACAATCAATTGGGTGATTTTGGTTAAAATTTGGATAATTTAAGTGAAATTTATGCGATTTTAGTCAAAATTTTGATGATTTCATTTAAAATCTATGAACAGATTTAAACGATTTTGGTAACATTATAGGAAATTTGGTCAAATTGTGAAGATTAATTAAGCTGATTTTGAGTAAAATTACAATAATTATAGTAAAACTTTAACAATTTTTATCAAAATTTGCTTAAACTTTGGTTAAATTTGAACGAACGTGGTCACAATTATGATAAATTTTCTTAAATTTCATCGATTTCCATTAAAATAAAGACGATTATTGAAAAAATTGCGATACTTTCGGTGGGATTTTAGCAATTTTTGTCAAAGTTTACATGATTTTGGTAAAAATTGAGTAATTTTCTTTAAAATTTTTGGTAAAATTTCAATCAATGGTGATTTTCGTTAAAATTTGGATAATTTAAGTGAAATTTATGCGATTTTTGTCAAAATTTTGATGATTTTATTAAAATCTTTGAACAGATTTAAATGATAACATATCACCCAGGGACAGGAAACGAAATACCTGGATAAGAACACAGGCTGAAGTCATAGAGGTTGCGGAACCTATGGCTAAGCTAAAGTGGAGATGGGCGGGACATCTAATTAGGAGAGACGATAATCGATGGAGTGGCAGAGTGACCGAGTGGAGACCACGCACTGGAAGGCGAAGTACCGGTCGGCCAAAAGCAAAAGCAAGAGGGACGATTTGGCTGATATCGGTGGCAAACAGTGGACCCGAAAGACTTCAAACAGAGCGGAATGGTCCAAGTTAGGGAAGGCATATATCCAAAAATGGAGCAAAATACGCTGAATATGATAATGATGATAAGAACTTTGGTCAAATTGTGAAGATTTCAGTCAAAATTTGAATGGTCCAAATTAGGGGAGGCATATATCCAAAAATGGAGTGAAACACACTGAATATGATGATGATGATGCTAAGAAATTTGGTCAAATTGTGAAGATTTCACTCAAAATTTAAATAATGTTGATTAAAATTATTAAATTTAAAATTTTGTTTTTAAATTTAGATAATTTTGGTTAGATTTGGGCAGTTTCCTAAAAATTTAGTTGATTTTTGTTGAAATTGCAAAAATTTTAGTAACATTTGAGTCAATGGGTCATCAATAACGGTTTTATCCAAAAGTCACTGACGCTGCGTCATCAATGAGCAGATAGATTTGCGAATACAAAAATAATAAAATTTTCAATCACTCTGTTACTCAGCTATTCAATGCGATCCTAAGAACTGGCCACATCCCCTCCCAATGGAAGATTGCTCAAATTATTCTTATTGCTAAATCTGGAAAGTTTCCGGATGACGTAAAATCAGTCTCTTGCCCGTCAAAATTATTTGAAATGATGCTTTTGACAAGACTTCAACCAATTCTGGAAGAAAGTCAGCTCATTCCTGACCACCAGTTTGGCTTCAGGCAAAACCACGCAACTATCGAGCAAGTTCACAAAGTGGTTAATAAAATAAATTAAACCATAGAAGAAAAATTATATTGCTCAGCAGCATTTCTCGACATATCTCAAGCATTCGACAAAGTTTGGCATGATGGACTTTTAGACAAGCCAAAATGCCATTTACCAAATACGTACAGTATCCTTAAAGCATACTTACATGTTAAATTCCAAAATGAGCATACTTCTTTACAACCAATCAAATCGCTGGTGCCGCAAGGAAGTGTTTTAGGACCAATTCTTTATTTAATTTACACAACCGATCTACCAACAACAAAAAATGTGATGACAACAACTTTTGCAGATGACACCGCCATCCTGGCAAAGCATAATAACGCTGACACAGCAACTAAGTTACTCCAAAACAATCTAGCGCTAATAGACAGTGGCTTAGAAAATGGCGAATTAAAGCTAATGAATCCAAGTCCATACACGTAACATTTGATAGAAAATTTTACTTAAAATATTTTTTCACATGCCAATATATACTGGTCAAGCTGTAGTCAGATTGTAAATTTTTATAGAAGATATAAGAAAAAATTTAAAAAATTCACTCTGTATAAAAGTAAAACTTACATAAATTAGTAGAAATGGTACTTTTATACATCTTGTAAAACTCACCTGAAACAAAAAAAAGCATATAATAAGCATTTTAAAATGCACATTAAAGACGTATATTTAGGTTGGTTATATTACAAATTTAAACGACATAAACATTATCAAGTTATAAAACTATTATAATAACGATACGATGCCACTTTTTAAACTCGAATAATTGTATAAGTAAGCGCCATCTATTAAGTATACATGCGAACTGTCTACATATTTTTGAAACACCCTGTAAATTACTTTTGTTATTTTTTCAAGATTTTTCTATTTTTAATATTCTTTCATAAAAAAAAACAAATAAAACATGTTTTTAAAAATATAATTTTGATCTTAAAATATTTTTATTAAGTAACAAAACAATAATTAAAAAAAAAATCTACCTGTACGTTCATGTTTTTCTCCAATGGAGGTTAAAAAAATCTTGCAAGGATACCACATAGTTAAAATAAAACAACGTCTTTAAAAATCACAAAACTAAAATGCGCCACTATGATGATAAAACCAGCGCACTTATCTGTTTTATCACATGATTAGGCGAATGTAACTTTAGGTAGTCAGTGATTAAGTCAAACGAAATGTTATCGTGAGACGAGGAATAACACCGTTTACGTAATTAAACGCAAAGCAAAAAGTCAAATTTGATAAGCACTCATTGCGCGTTAGAGAATGTTATGATTAGGTAGTGCACAGCTGAAAAGTGGTATGTAGTACGGCACACAACGGTAATTAAAGTATGTAACACCAAAAAAAGACAATCGATAGTTTATAAAAAATTATCACGCCATTAACACACTTATTGAAATTATTAAAAACGCACGTGATCAATCAAAAGCGCGTTTTAATCATAACAATCGGCGGATTATTGTTTATTTTTGCGCAATAAAACGACATGCGATGTGCAATAACGACGAGAATTGACTAAATTACCCGTCTCCTATCTTTTAAACTATATCTCCTGCAAACAGGTGTGTGTGTATCTATAATTTTCAAATATTAATTATTGATACGTTATCTGACCTTATGTCGATATTTAATAAATAATCGCTTTTTATAATATGAAACAAAATCGCGCAATGTTATATCAATGTCAGTAAATGTCTAAAACAGTGCTGTCCAAACAATTACCCACGGGCCGCATGCGGTCCGAAACACCGGTTTGTACCGCTGTCCGCATCTTGATTTTAATTTTTTTTAAATATTAAAATTTTCAAAAATTCCAAAAACATTTCAAATTGTTTTAATTTTATTCGTCCATTTTTAACCAAATTTTTTTTATTGATATTTCAGGGAGCCATTATAAACTAATATGATCACTTGAATATCACTGATCAAAAATTGGACGTATTATTGATTTTTTCACCGTGCTCGTAAAAATAATATGTGAAGTTTTCCTTCGTGCGGTCCGCGAAATTTTTGAAGCAAAAACTTCTTAAGCCGCGTTGGGCACTTTGGTTCGCGTCACCGACATGCTCATGACTAGGCGCACGCGCAGCGGCCGTGTGCTGTGCTTTTTGGATGGGTGAAATCTCGTGCGTTCGCGTCACCGACATGCTTATAGCGGTATATCTGTAGCTATCCAGCTAACGTATTGTGCAACATTAGTGCAAAAAATTTCAAATTTTAATACTAAAAGTTTTCACTTCTATCGGCAGTCCCTATAACTGCCAATTATTTTTAATGGGCCCCCGTGCAATTTCGTACTTGTTAATATTGCTCTACAGCTCCACCATTACAATGTCCCACTCACAAATTTAAACCAAGTTTTTAATTTTCAATTTAGAAAAAATGTTGCCTTCCCATTCCTACTTTAAATAATGGATTAAATAATACAAAATCAATGTTTCCATTTAAACTTTATGAAATATTTAAAGCTTTTCAATTATGTAGTCTTTACATTCCAACAGTCTTTAATTGGCAATGCATCGGAAAAATTACTTATACAAGGTAATTATTAGACTGCGATGTTGTCAACCAATTTAAAAATTAAATAGCAAAATATTTGCATAATTGATTTGACGTTTTATCCTTGAAAAGATAAATATTATAATGTACATCATAATGCACTCACTTATTAATTATAAATATAAATATTGCTCAATAAAATGTGTACATATTATAATATTTTATTTTTCAATTAATATTGAGTATTTAATTTGTTTTTTTTTTTTTCTAATTATTGTATTTTTTATTTGTTTATAAATAAATATGAAATCAATAATATTGTTGTGATATCTTACAACCATTAAATAAGTTATAATGAAATAAGAATATGGAAAATCATAAAAAATAAATAATTTTATATACAGGATGTTTCAGAATTAGCTACATATTTCTAGCAAATCGAACAAATCGACACAAGGTAAGGTAGTAACCCTAATGTATTCTAGAATATTTGACTACCAAGCATCACAACTAGTACACTTTTACAATTTTTTAGTATACCGGGTGTTTCAGACCATCCGTACCCGTACCCCCCGAATATCTCGCGAAAAACATTGTAGTCACACACACCCACACACACATCAACACAACACAGCAATTTTCAGGACGATCAGTATAGCCGTCTGTGCTGAAGAGAGGACACAGACAGACATCACTTCAAAAACAACTTTTTCTGAATGGGGGGAGTCGCATATTTCTCGAATGTACCTTGTAAATGAAAGTAATATAATAAAATAAAAATTGTTCTGAAAAATTGTTGGCAACAACATAGCAATATGGCTATAAAAGAAGAAATCAGGTAACCATAAAAATTCTAAAAAAATTTACTACCTACGGATTTTAGGTTTCTAAACAGACGAAGGTTACCAGTACTACATGATCCCAATATTCGCATAACCTACCCCTTTCAGTAATTTAAGCATTTGAGTTTATATGACATGTTTCAGATATGTATTTTAAACCACAGATTCAACGGCAATATGTCTAGAATCTTCTAGGTTCTAGTCATGAGTTTTTTTATTTAAAATTTAGATTCTACAGAATGAAAAACATATTTTTTACTGCCTAAATATTTTTTGTAATAGTTGTAACTATAAATTGCAGGAAAAATATCACAAGACTTGTTTTTTTACGATTACAGCGCCACCTACGATGGCCACAAAAAAGTGTTTCAGGTAAAAAGTTTATATAAAAAGATTGTTGCAAATCGAAATTTCAAAAAAAAATTATTGCGTGGAGATATTTTTTTTTCGCTCACGGAAAGTCGAATGGACACCACTTTAAAAAATTAATAATAACTAAAAAATATTTTAACTTTTTTTGTATTTCGCACCACTTTTTTATCATGTGTATTTTTATGTTTCCTTGTTAATATAATATACAGGGTGTCCGTTTTTCAAACCCCACCATTGGGATCTCGAGAACCGTAAAAGATACGAGGTCGATTAAATTAGGGCAAAGTTGCCACATTAGGAGACCTATTAAATAATGTATTTGTTTTTCCAAAAATATACATGGGTAACTAGATAAAGAGAAAATTTAAATTTTTCCTATTTTGTTTTTGGCTCATAACTTTCCTAAATGAACAAATACACAATTTTAGTTTGCACTTCATTGAGGTACTTTTTTACGAAAAATCACCAGGGGTTCTCAAAATTTTTCTAACTTGTACTGTTTTTGAGTAATTGGTATTAACTTTTATTTTTCAAATAAGACTTAAAATTGTGGACGGTCACCTTGTATATTGTAAATAATCTTCAATATTTGTACCTTAATTATGGGTGAAATTTATTTAATTACCTACCGTAGAATATTTATTGCAAGTGTTGGAAATTTTACATTTTTTATTCATATACTAACGTAATTTGAATAATTACATTAACGCATTATATTTCATATACGCTTAGGTTATTTACTTATTAAGATTTTAATTAATTTTCACACCGCAATATTTTGCAACATACCAATTTAATAAAGAAAATGTTCTTCATTTATTTTCCCCGAGGTATATAATGGTTTTATAAAATAAATATTAATTTAATTAAAACTCAATGAAAAACAAACACAATAATATAATTATAATACCTAATTGGTAAGAGAAATTCTCTATCGTATTGGTTTTTAACGTTTTTACACCAGAGGAACACATTCAAATCGCGAAGGATTAAATTCCAAATGTTTGTAGAGACCTCCGTCATTGGTTGAACGCGTGGGATTAGGTTAGGTTGAGATTGCGAATACCTGTCAGTAAAAACGCTAAATAATTAATTATAAAATAAAAGTAACTTTTGCACAGTTACAAGTCAGTAATTATTTGTTTTTAATAAACTTCCAAAATGCAAACTTTTGGGTGAAAGAATATTGTCTAGTTTTTAAAGGCAACATCCAAGCCTTGAAGTTTAAAAAATAGTGATTTTTTTTTTGGTATAGATGAAGCAGTGCATCTTTGGGTTTACGTCATCAATATGACGCACCAAAATCATAAAAATTCTAACATATAATTCAGCGTCGTAAACCTGGGGATATAAACAAGTAAACAATAATATTTCATGTCGTAGCACGTACTCGCCAAATTAGTGACGTGACCCAAAGATCCATTACTCCATGTATAAGTGCAAAGTTTAAAAAATTTATTTTTAATTGTAACATTTTAACAAACTAATTTCATATTAATTTAAAACTTGCAACAATTAATTGCAAGCTAGATAATTAGTCATTGTTACCATGTGAAGAAACACATTTTGTAACAAATAATAAAGTTTGATATAATCAAGCCATGCAGATCTCATTATATAATTTAACGTTCCTGAGATATAATAATAACTACGTAGATAATAACATCATCAATAAGTTTGTAATCACTAAAATAATTAAAGGATAAAATCCAAAAAGCAAATCGCAGGTCAAAACCGATTAAATAATCATTTTGAACGTTGTGTATGAGTATGTACAGACCCATCAAGTATAGTTGATAACCACGTGAGCGCAAAAGTAGGCAACCCAAACGACATTTGGTATTTTATTGTTGTTTATCAATTACATGTTTGAATATTTTAATTATTGGCGTTCGTTATTCTCATAGTAAGAGCTTATTTGCGTATTACCTATGTATTTAAGGGGTATAATGTTCATCAGATTTGTTTTTAATAAACCCTTAATGCTTTACTATATTGCCAATGATTGGGTTAACAGTTTTACCAACTGGTGTTAGTGTTACCAATTAACAACTGTTGGTAAAACTGTTAATCTAACCTAACCACGAGGTCACGTGATTATCACTCATTTCCAACCTATCTGTAGTATGAAAATGTATTAAAACCTAATCTAACCCAACCTAACTACAAGGTCACGTGGTTATCACTCCGAATTTTTTGTGGTATGAAAATGTATTAAAATTTATTAGATGAAGCCTTTTTTTTTTGCATTAGGAAAACTCGAGTGGAGGGCGCATAAATAAAAATATTATATAAAAAAATGGAGGTGTGGTCACCACACGACTTTCATTCACTAATTTGAGATGTTTTTTGGGTTAACTGAAAAAATGATAAGAACAAAATTTGTGTAAAATTTATATTTTACACATTTTTGTACTCATGTTTTTTTCATAAACTCAATAAATTTTAAAATATTTGCAAAAAACCTAAATACCTCACCAATAAACTACCACTTCCTATTTTTGGATTTTAGTCAAAAGTCACTGGGAACTTCCAATTTTTGTTAAAAGCTTAAATATAAATTTTCAGGACGATCAGTTTATCCGTCTGGGCTGTAGAGAGGACACAGACACACAGACTGACAGACACCACTTCGAAATCAACTTTTTCTGAATGAGGGCGGTCAAAAAAGGATATTTCCGCAAAAATCTCGATTTTAAAAATGGTCGCGATTTTACTTTGTAAATGAAAGTAAAAATTAGAAACGTTGCATATTAATAAAATGAAAGAATTTTGTCATGACTAACGCAAATCTCTTGACCTTTTCCTATTGTCAAATGAAAAATGTATTTAGGTTACAAACTACGAAACAGTTTTTTTAATATAAATGCCGTTTATGTTTACAACATAAAAATAGGAAAAAACCAAGAGGTAAATATATAAAAATTAAATAATATTTTATTGCTTAAAGTTAATTAAGATAACGGATTTGACAGCTTAAATATAAATTTTAAATGGTTGTCTTGATTAAAATTTTTTGGGTTAATTAAATATATTTGGTAAGAGTAGTGTCAACGCTCACATCAGTCAACAAAGTTGTTATTTGTTCAACACAATTTTAAAATTGCAAAATTATTTATAAACATTATTCTTAGTTATTAACATTTAAATTTGACGATTAAATCAAACACAATTAAATACCTAGCTGCGCAATGGATGTACAGTCGAACCCCTATATTGTGTAGTTCGTATATTTCCTAAATCCATTTCTTATTAAAAAAAATGTTGATATTGAATAATAATTGTTCAAATATCGTTTTTTGTTGTTGTTGAAAAGATGTGAATAAAATATCATAAAAAGTAATTCACTTCTAGGTCCGTGGGGTAGACCAACTGTCAGTTTAGCTTATGCAAAGGACACAAACTTATCACAGACGGACAACACTTCGAAAATTATTTTTTTCTAAACAAAAAAAGTCTGATATTTTCCAAAAATTTGCATTATTAAAATACTTTCTTTTACATCGTAGGTTAGGTTAGGTTTAGGTTGTAGCATATGCTCACATAGGCGCCTCAGATGGGGCCGTT
>JARJDX010046379.1:0-12727 GCA_030264735.1 Gymnusa sp. GC000175 | reverse complement strand
AAAGTCACGAAGGTTTCAATTCACAATCTTACTTTATATGAACCATTGAGATAAGTGAAAAACAAAAACACAAGAAAATATATTTAAATAAAAAACAATTAAAATTTATTACCAATCGTCAGGTATAATAAAATTAAAAAATAATCAGAATTTAAAATTACAAGACAATCCGCGCAAATAATCGAATAATTCACTTCCGTTATAATTTTCCACCAATGTTTTTATTCGTCTGTTAATGCGAACATATTTGCATTTGGACGCTTTGGGATTCAGGAATCCTGCATTAATACGATCCAGTTGAACTTTCGCGAAGTCTTGCTCCTTGGAAAATTCTATAAACTGAGGAATGATGACAGTCCAATGTTTGTTGAAACGCTCTGTGCCAACCTTCTATGGAATTATTTATTCGTAGTAAATCGTTCATCACTCTCTCATAGTTATTTCATATATGAATTGGAAAAGAAATTCAATAGATGCTCTTGTATTATTAAATTTTAAGAATGTATAAATATTTTTTAAGGGCGCAAATGTCGGGTCGCGCAGTTGTCGGAGCGCGGTTGTCCGAGACGCAATTGTCGGGGTACCTTAAGAAATGTAGGGGGCAATACAAAAAATTAAATAAAAAAGTTTAGAAGTAAAGGAAGCATAAAAAAATTGAGAGCTGCAATAAAAACGAGCTAAAAATGAGAAGGTCAATAACTATTGTATGAAGAAAGGCCTAGTGGGCAAAAAAAGAAGTGCAGAAGGTATGAAGGCATGGACGAAGAAGATAAAAGAAGAGGTTACACAGAAGTGGTTCGAAAAAAAAAACAACAACAATATAAAAAATAAGAAGGTGTAAGGGGTAGTGGCAATAAGCCAAAACCCAAATGACAATAACGACAACAATTTGCATGAAATAGTTGTCTAGCGGAGTGCACCGCTAGATAACTAACAAAGTTCAGTCGACTGCCGGAATTAGCCTCTGGCTAGTTAACAGATCCGGGCAAATGAACCAGCAAGGGCACTACTTGTCCTAGAAATGAAAAATTATTCCAAAAGGCGGTTTAACCAAAATTGGTCAACGTCATGTGGATGCAGAAGGAGAACCACTGCAATAAAGACCGCNAGCAAGACAAAATGTAAATATATTACGAATAAATAACGTTCAATGGCCAGGAAGCAGACTTGCACAACAAGAAACGTTTGTTCTATTATTCAGGAAACAACGACCCGACACATTTATACGTCGGGGGTTAGAAACACTAAAGAGCCAGTCACGAGTTTCACACCACACTCAGATGCTTTAATTAAAAACACAACTAGGAATTATAAACATAATTCAAGCATATGCTTCAACAGTAAAGAAGGAAGACCAGGAAGTTGAGAAATTTTACTCGGAACTAGATAATATTTACAGAAGCATTAAAAACAACAAAAACAACATTACAATAGTAATGAAGGATTTCAAGGCCAAAGTAGGAAAGATCAAAGTTGAACCACACACAAGAAGCTCTTGGAGAAAAAATGACATAGCGGACCTGCTGATAGAGTTCTGTCACGTCAAAAATCTTGTGAAAACAAATACCTTATTTCAACTTTTAAACCATAGATTATATATGTGGAAATCCCATGCATAGATTACATCCTCATTAACAACTGTAACAAGAACTCAGTCAAAGCCACAATAACCTACCCGGGTGCTGATATTAGTTCTAAACACAATCCCGTAATGGCAAAAATTAATATCAGAATAGAAAACATCAAAGCATCAAAGACTCATATAAATCCTAAACTCCTCAAAATCCACAGCACACTAAGGCAAGAGATAAACGAGAGCGCGAACCATTGACTTAGTAAATAAAGATAGCGTCGATAAAAAAATGAAAAAAAAAATACAAACAAGTCTGCAAAAAATAACTGAAAAACATCTAAAAAGCAGAAGAATTAAGACAAAGCCCTGAATACTACCAGAAGTCCTGGGTCTCATAAAGGTAAGAAAAAAAAATATAGAGTGGAGGACTATAATTCTCTATATGAAACACTAAAAAAAATTAAAGAAGCCAAGGAAGCTTATCCGACATCTCAATGTAAGAAAACAGTGGATAGAAAATTTGACTATTTTTACATGCACAAAAAGAACGTCTCTAATGAAATATAATGAAGGACGCAAATGGTCACATAATAACCGACGTGAAGGATAAACTAAAAATATGGAAAAATTATCTGTCGGAATTCTTTTATGACGAAAGACCTTTAAAGCCTGGCTTAAAAACAAGCAGCGGTGACCTTAAAATATAAAAGCAGAGATAGAAAATGCATTGGCGAACCTGAAACCTGAAGAAGCTGTAAACCCTAACCAAACACCCATAGAGCTTATTAAATTCTTTGAGGATGACGTAATTGTTACTGTTCATGATATCTTTAATAACATCTACAAAAAAGAGGAAATTCCAAAAGAGTGGCTTACCTTTGTACTTATACCAAAGAAACCAAATACAAGTGAATGCTTAAAATGGAAGAATTGAACTTATAAGTCACAACTTAAATTGTTCCTAAAAAATATACACAAAAAGATATATAAAAAACTCGAAGAAGATATAAGAAATACACATTATGGATTTATCAAAGGGCTCGGGATCAGGGAGGCACTATTAACGTTCTGTTCCAACGTGGTCTGGATATGAATCGCTACGGTAAAGCACGATAAGTTGCATTAGCTACTCGTTATTAAAGGTATTGATGCGGAAAATAATCACTAACATATATAAGGGCCAAATGGCTAATACAACCACCAAAATTCAGAAGACATAAAGATCCGCCAATGAAACCTTTAAAAAAAATCAGCAGGTATAATTCTAATTGTAGAAATGATTACCAACATGAGATATGCGGATGATACTGTCCCCATTAATAAGCAATAAGCAATGCAAAATCTTGTGGAAAAACTTAATGAGTGCGGTTTTAGATTTAATTTTCAGAAAACCAAACTAATGTTAATCATAAAGGCACCACAGAACCGGATAAACTGACCATAGGCAACACCGTCATTGAAAAAATTAGACTTATAGATATTTAGGTTAGGTTAGGTAAGGTTAGGATAGAGAAATCGGATGATCAGATAAAGGAAATAAGAACACGAATAAAATCAGGCAGATCAGTATTTATGAAAATGAAGATATTATTCACTGGCAGAAATATATTAACTTAATACTTTGGATAAGAATGCTACGTAGTTATGTGTTATCTATTTTTTTGTACGAAATTGAGTCATGAACTCTCAAGAAGAACCACATGAACAACTGCAGGCTATTGAAATGTGGTGCTGTCGTAAAATGTGGCGTATCACCTGGACAGATAAGATGACTAATATCGATGTTCTAGATAAAATGCAAAAAAATATCGAAATCACTAACTTTATAAGAAAGAAAAGCCCTAAATGTTTACTTCTACAATTAATAGTACAGCGAAATATGGGAAGAGAAGTATTGGTAGACGCCGAGCATTAGGTTCAAAAACCTAAGGAGCTGCTTTAACTGTGGCAGCATTCATTTTTTTCGAGCTGCTTTTAACAGGGTTCTGATAGCTGAAATCAAAGCGAACTTCCATTAGGAGATGCACTATAAGAAGAAGAAGAAAAAAGAAGAAAGTTGAAAACATAAATAATGAAAAAGAACATGTAATTATGTCAATAAAGACAGAAAGAAAAGAGAAGGAGTAAGCAAAAAGATCACAAGAGAGAATTGAAGAAATAATTTTAATAATAATAAGATAAGAGAGGTAATAAGAAATACTAGAGGGAAAGAAGGAAAAGAGGAGAGAAAAGAAAATTAAAAGGCTGGGTAAAAAGATAAAAGCGGAAGAGGAGAAAATATAACCAAATGAGGAAAAGTGTGGAACATAATTAGAAAACTAAAGAGAAGAAGTCATACGGAGCTGACAACATTAAAAATGCAACATGGATATACAGGGAAGGAAACGGAAAAAATCTTGTGGAAATCATTAGAAGCATATGGAAGAAAGATAGATACCTAGAGGATTGGGGAAAGGAACTGATATAAAAAGGGAGCAAAAAAGAGGCAAGAAACTGGCAGAGCGGTAACGCCGATGTGCGCAGGGTATAAAACATATATCACTGCTAAATTATAGACTTGAGAAGGAGGCTAAAAAAATAAAAATTCTAAAGGAAACACAATCAGAAAAACACAGTCAGAATGACGAGGAGAATATTGTATTAAAATTTTCAATGTTAAAACTGAAACACACTGTATATACATATTTTTTTAGAAAATATTTTTTGGCTAAATAGAAACACAAGCCAGATGCAGTGTAGTGCATTATTAAATGATCAAAAAAATTTTTTTAAAAACTACATTTTTACGAAATTTTCAAAATTACTTAAGAACTAGAACTCCAATTAAAAGTTGGTTTGCGAATTTGCGATGAATATGCTTTCTTACAAAATTGTAACATTGAGCATTTTGAAAGTAATTTAAGAAACGTTTATTTTTATTAAAGCTATTATTGCTGTTTTAACACGATAAAAATTATAAATAAAATTGCAAGTACGCTGCAGAGACAACCATATATAAGAATATTTTATTTCATTAAATATTCACGTTGGAATTTAAAAAGTAAATTTTATAATGACTACTAAACAGAGATTTAATAATCTGCTTTTTGTTACTTTCATAATTTGACATATGTATGCAATATTTATAATTTCATAGTACTTTTAACTACTTTTAGTTGAATAATGTACTATTTAAAATACTATTAAATTAAATTGCATTTAAATTATAATTGAAAACGATATGTGGCTAGGTGCGTTTCATCTCTAGAGGTCCTGTATTTGATACCTGGGCACTGGGTTACGATTTTTCACTAGCGTACATTTTGTTTTTTTGTTTTAACGGCAAAATGAAGGACTTTGATTTACGAATTTGAAACAAATGCGTTAATTTTAATAGAAATTATATTTCATTAATAATCAGCCAATTAAAAAGTCAATAAACCTCTGCAACTTTATTTTGTAGAAATGTATGAAATGTATGTTGGTAATAACTCTGTGTCTGTGACATACGTCACTTTTGACCGATATATAACCTATTTCAATAATTGTCAGCTGATTATAATGACAGCATGTCTCTGCTACTTAATGCTAAAAAATTCAATAAAATGTTGCTGAGCAACGAACAAGGATGAATTCTAAAAATGTTAAATTTTGAAAAAATGATAATAAAATTTGTTGCAAATATAATTCTAAACACTTTTGCGCTTTAACGTTCTTTCCTTAACCTTGATTGTTTTTGAAATATTTGCAAGTAACCGAAAATCTATCTTACAATTAACCATCACTTTTGGTTGGTGAATTTCAGCCAAAAGTCATTGGAATCCCAATTTTTCTTAAATGCTCAAAATATGAATTTCGTAAATGAAAGTAAAAAATATAAAAAAATATTGTACAAAAAATAAATTTATTTGGTTATATTTAATATAATTTTCTTATTTTATTAATAGGTGTTTAATTCCTAACACACTATATAAAAGGTTAATCTTGACATGTGTTTTTAGATTTTAAAATATATAGAGGAAAAATTATTAATGAATATTTACCCTTATCTATTTAAAATGATTGGTTTCGAAGAACACATAGTAAAAGCAAACATGACTAAGATTTTTTTGCGATAACTTGATAACAAGTATTGATAGTTGAATGATTTTTATGTCTTATTTTATTTATTTATTAATATTTAATTTAATACAAAACAACCTAATGAAATAATCTTTTATATTTGAGGTAGGTAAGTATGACTTTTAAAATGATTAAAATAATCCAAAAATATTATTACTGGTATTTAATTTATGTGCAGTTGGTAAATTATAAATTATAAATTGCAAAATTATTTTGTTGCTATCAAAATATGACGCGCAAAATTACCTGTGTCGGCGAATGCTGCAAACACACCTGGATTAGTGCTAACTGGGCCTTAGCGGTTGGTGGTGCTCTGAGAAAAGCAAGCATATAAACTCGCAGATAAGTTTTTAATTTAAGTATAAGTTATTTAAAAATATATTTAATAATAATATAAATTATAATAAAATATAATTTAAACAGGTCAACTGTATAAATTATATCTATGTTCCTGTTGAAAATTGCATGAAAATAAAATGCTAAACAAATACTCGACAGTTAAGTAATAGTATATTAATTATTAAAGAATGGTAAAAAGCAATTTTTACTTTTATTATATAAGTAATTTTTACGTATAAAAGGCTTGAGGAAATTATGACAATGAGTGCAAAAGAGTAAATCATATGGGTAACAATATGTGCGAGAGAGAGAGAGAGTAGAAGATAAACATATTTGTTATTTCCAGAGAATTTTAAGCTAATCGAAAATTTTTACACCTTAGCTTTTTTATCAAAAACTCCAAAAATCTGACATTAAAGAAATAATTAAGAATAAATTAAACTTAAAAAAATCACCAGGGCATGATCTCATAAATGGCAGAATACTAAAAGAACTACCTGTCAAAGGAATAACTTACATTACTAAGCTATTCAATGCGATCTTAAGAACTGACCACATCCCTCCCAATGGAAGATTGCTTAAATTATTCTTATTGCTAAAAAAAAGTCGCCGGATGACGTAAAATCTTATAGACACATCAGTCTTTTACCCATCATTTCAAAATTATTTAAAAAGATGCTCCTGACAAGACCAATTCTAGAAGAAAATCAACTCATTCCTAACAACCAGTTTGGCTTCAGGCAAAACCACACAACTATTGACCAAGTTCTCAGAGTGGTTATTAAAATTAATAAAGCCATAGAAGAAAATCATATTGCTCAGCAGCATTTCTTAAAAAATCCCAAGCATTCGTCAACGTTTGAAATAATGGACTTTTATGCAAGTTAAAATGCCAATTATCAAACTTCTACAGTCTCCTTAAATCATACTTACATGAGAGATACTTTCAGGTTAAATTCCAAAATGAGCATCCTTTATTACAACCAAACCAATCAAATCGGGGGAGCCGCAAGGAAGTGTTTTAGGACCAATACTTTATTTTATCTACACATTGGAGTTACCAACAACAAAAAATGTGATGACAGCAACTTTTGCAGATGACACCGCCATCCTAGCAAAGCATAATAACGCTGACACAGCAACTAAGTTACTCCTAAACGATATAGCGCTAATAAAGCTCTCACTTAGGAAATGGCGAATCGAAGCTAATAAATCCAAATCCATACACGTAACATTTACAAAAAAGAGGAACACCTGTCCACCAGTAAATTTTAACGGTCACCAGTTTTCACAAAAAGAGGAAACTAAATGCCTTGGATTTTATCTAAAAACTATAAAAGTTATTCAAACCTCCCCGGACCGAACTCAAAAAAAAAATAAATTTTCAACCCCAAAAATATGAAACAAGCGAAAGCAATTTATTTAGTTTCTCATCGAGCACGATCGAATGTCGTTTTCCGCGACGCCGTATCGTGCACCGCACGGCATTCTCGATCCCCATAAGCACTAAAGCTTTCATGGGGCTATCGCGCCCAGGGTTTAGAAAAAAACCCAGCCGCGCCAGTTTCTAAAAGCTTAAAGAAAAAAATTTCATCCAAAAAAAAAAACGAGAAATTTTCATTAATTTTTTTGACCCCCCGTATATTACCAAGAAACGTTCAACCATAAGACTTTTTAATAGATCTTTAGACGATCTTCAATTTTCGTTATAAAAAACTTTCGATCCGAGATACCGTTTCGGAAAGATCGACTTTAGGATATATTAACAAGGATGAGTCTTTAAAATCTGAAATTTGGAAAAAGTGATGAGAAAAAAATTTATTGCAAATTTGATTCTTAACACTTGTACTTATATGGTTTTACCAGAAACTTTATATATTTTTAAAAAATTTGAAAAAATGGAAAAACCTAACGAATAAAGTACCACTTCCGGTTGGTAGATTTTAGCTAAAAGTCACCGAGGCCTCCCAGTGTTTGTTAAAAGCTTGAATATGAATTTTTAGGCGATCAGTCAACAGACACACAGACAGACACCATTTCAAAAACAACTTTTTCTAATTAAGGGGAGTCGAAACCGGATATTTTCGCAAAAATCTCGATGTCGAAAATTTTCGCGATTACTATACTTTTATTTACTTCGTAAATGGAGTAAAATGAGTTAACAAACATGGAAACATACGAATAAAGTTAAACCATTCAATGAGCGAAAACATCGAGCTGTTTACTATAATGCGCCAAGGAGACTTCCTAAGTGCGCTTCTTTTTAATTTTATTATGTAAAGGATCATACAAAGTCTACCTAAAAAGAGGATGAAAGACACTCAACATCATATGCTATGCAGATGAGGCGGCATTGATCGCCAAAACAAAAGATGACCCAAACAGGCTTCTACACTGTTTTAACACAGCCATAAAGTTATTTAATATGATACTAAACATGAACCAAATATATATTCACATCAAAGAACTCGATCAGGTGCAATTTCGAAGTTAAGGGAAAAGGTGTCCAACAGGTAACGACCTTCAATTACTTATGTTTGTCGAGTTTTAAGGCACTAGACCAAGAAGGTAGGGCTCAAACTATCAAAGCAGACACAATATCGGAATGTATTAAGGAGATGATATGAAATAATCGACACATAACTGAAGAAAGCATGGTCCGAATATATAAAACCATAATGAGGCCAGTTATGACTGCTGTAGAGACAAGGGTTGACACCACCAAAACAATACAACTCATTAGAACATCGGAAGTGAGAGTCAGAGAAAATTTCGGACAAGCTTTTATGACAGAATAAGGAGTAAAAATCTGAGAAAAAGTAAGTAATTTGCAGGATTTAGCAAAGTTGATCTGAACTAGAAGAGAAGGTGGAAGGAACACGTAAACAGGTTGACAGACCGTCTGGCAAAGATAGTAAAAAACGGGAAATCCGTATGAAAAAGGGGTTGAAATAAACGGCCCAATCGTTGAAGGAGGCGCGAATAAGATGGAACCAACAGGCTGAAGCCTATTTAAAGGAAAAAACAATATATTAAGTACTGGTAAGACATTATTTGTGCCATAACAAATTTGAAACCAATCTAAAACTCATTTCTTTAAAAGTAGTGATTCCATTTTTTGATGGTAGTAAAGGTAGATAGCCCAGTACTGGGAGTTCTATACACCGTCGTAGGGTATCAACAGTTCCGAAAGTACATAATATAAATTTTATATTAAACATTTAAAAAAGCTATCGCTTCCATTGGCGCACCGCTGACTGTTTTGTCACCCCCCCCCCTTCCTCCGGGTAATAAACGGTTGTATAGTAGAGTTAAAATAAATAACTGCCGTTAAGTGGTAACGCAATGCCCAAAATTTGGAGATTATTATGGACAAATTTAATTTTTAATTTTGTCACTAACTTGGATTTCTTTTAACTTAGCCAATAACAAACATAAAATAATTTTAACATCTTGTACGTATATTATTATTAAAACATTATGCTAATTGTTATGAAAATAAATGCATATAACAAAGAGCTTTAAATAGATTATAATAAAATAAATATGTCAAATAAATTATGAATAAGTATAAACAGAAAATATTGACAGCGACATAAATAAAATTAAAATTAATCTGATCTTGTCTGACATATTTTTTTACAGGAGTGTGATTATAATGAAATCATGGATATAAACACATAGTATAAACTGCAGCAATTGTAAATAAATACACATAAGGAAGTAGAAACTTTATAATATACATTAATATTTAAAGCGCGTTTAATTGTTTAAAAAAATCTCTCCTACGTATAGATTATGAACAAACTATACCATGCTAGAGATACTCTATGGCACTAAGCGTTTTTATTGTTAACGTATACAATACCGTCTAATTTGAACTTTCTCACTTAAACATTTATAAATCAAAATTATTACTAGAATATTAAAAATACATCATTTTTTTTCGTTAATTCTTTTTAAAATTGTTTTCTTTTTTTCATCAATATGAATGAGAAAGTGAGTTTTTGGCATCTTAAGTTCCGGGTTACATTACTAAATTTATCAGGAAGTGTAAACTAAGATCATTTATTTCCGTTACTAACATTAACACAATAAAAGTATGGCATTTATTACTCTAATAAATTTATACGATCTTTCAAGAACAATCTACGGTGTTAAATGTAAATTTTCAAAAACGTTTCTATTTTAAGTGCCGTTAAAAGATTAAGATATTGTCCACAATCCTTAAACCCCTTTTGAAAAAGAAAATCTTTGCCATTACATACTTTTACTTTCATTTACGAAGTACGGACGATGCGAATGACGCCATTAAGGATGAATTACTGATGAAATGAATACAGTTCTATCCAAAATTGAACCTAGGAAGGAAGTGATTATGCTAGAAGATTTTAACGGACGAATCGGAAATAATGATAATAGTTAAAATGTAAGTAGATAGGGAGAGGAGGCCCTAAATAATAGTGGGGTTAATGATTAATAGAAATGTGCGGGAGTTACTCCCTTAGAATAATGAATGGCTTCTCTCCTCATAAGATAATCCACAAGTGCATCTGACATCAAGCATTCAAAAACATCTCCTTCATTACAAAAATTAAAACTAAAGATAACGGATGTAGTAAAAGCCGATGTCATTATAAACTTTTATTCAAACCACCAAAATAAACGTAAAGAGAACAGTACAAATGTAGAAAAAAAGAAGGACAACTTAAAGAAAGGTAAACGGGGAAAAATATAAGCATATAAAAACCTGCTCTAGGTAGCAGCAAGAAAAGTCCTAGGAGAAAGGCCATCGGAACAGAACAAAAAACTGCCAAATTGCTGGACAAAATAATTACCGGAAAAGTAAAAATAAAAAATGTAAAAGGAATAACATAATAGAGAATATTTATAGTCCTGGCCCGAGAATATCGAGGGAAGAAGTAAAAACGGGTGTTAAAGTCGAAAAAGAAGCAAAAGTTCTGATGGCTTTTTCATGGAAATCAATAAATTATTAAAAGATAGCGCTGTAGAAACAATAACAACAGTATTTAATTTAATATTTAGTACCAGAAAACCTAACATTAACATTCGGTCCTATACCAAAAAAAGGAAACTATTAAATCACGTAGAGACTAACGAAGAATAGGTATTATAAGTCACTTTGTTGTAAACCTTTCTTAAAATAATATATGTTCGGTTACCGGCGATGTGAAGAATTCATTTTCAATACAAAGTTTGGTTTTAGGAACGCATTGGGCACTAGGGAAGCGGTTTAGAAGTTTTATTGCTGAAATGCCAAAATATAGATTGAGAAAAATATTGATATAGGATTACCTTAAAAACTACTAATGCTTTTGACGCTGTCCGGCAATCAAAGCTAATCGATAATATTAAAGAAGCGGACATTGACGACAAGGACCTAAGGATAGTTATAAATCTCTATGGGAACCAGAGAGTAACCGTCAAGCTAAAAGATTTAATTCAAAGAGCATGCCCATATTGCAGGTAGGATTATATGTTGGGTACCATACTGTGTAAACTGTATTCTAAAAATTATTTGAAGAAACACTAATAAATAATATAAGACACGTTGACGAGATGGTTATATTTCCAAATTGAAGGACTACCACGGCTCTTAAATTTCACACCTAAATAAATTTTAGAGGCTACGCAAATCGAAGTAACTACGGGGAATCCCACAGGACAAAATAAATTAAAATCTAACGACAAACAACATTAAAATCAAAAAAGGTGTGCGTCAGGTAAACACCATATCTTCAAAACCGTATTGTATGGCGTTATAGGACGTTTTTAAAACTCTAAACTAAAACACAAAAGGTTAGAAATATTGATGGCATCTTTTTAAATCACTTATAATTTGTGGACATCATCCTCATAAGCGGAGATATTCAGCTAATAGTTATTCTCATACAACTTGTGTCTCACCACAAGGCTCGGTACTTGTTCCACTATTATATTTAATTTATATAATTAATCTGTCAGATTAAATTGGTGAAAAAGGTATCCTTTTGTTTTTGGATGGTACAACATTATATACTATTGATGATTTTGTAAAAAAAGAAAGATGTTCAAGTATGGAAATGCAGTCGCTGGTGAAAGAGCGGTTTTTAAAATATATATTCTACATAAACAATAATTAAACAGTCAATACACTATTTACATGGAATGTTGTTGGCGAAGGGGTTTGCACTAGGTTACTCGGCTTACGAGTAATAAGAATAGATGCAGATAATATTTGCAGGCAATAACTGCCAACAAAGTTTCTTAGCACTAAATATTCTTACCGTTTTTTCTCTCTGCATTCTGCAAGCCTTACATATGAGAAAACTAATTTACCATTTTTTACTACACATGGTGATGTCCATGCGCATGACACTCGGTACAGGGATAATTCTCAATAACCTGAACATTCCAAAAAATTTCAACCACAAAGTCTTCAATACCTGTGCACTGCCTGTAGCAACGTACGGCCTGAAAATAATGGCACAAATAAAAAACGTCGACCACCTAAGTGCAATGTAAAGAGCAATGTAACTAGCTGTAATGAGACTTAGTGACAAACTTAGATGTGAAGAAATCAGACGGAGAACAAGGGTAGTTGTTATAGTAACATGATTTGTAGAACTTAAATGGCCATGGACATGTGGCAAGAAAAAAGATGTGCCTGCAACTTCATTTTGTTAAAATGTATGTTTGAAATAATTTTATTAA
>JARJDX010046361.1:0-10370 GCA_030264735.1 Gymnusa sp. GC000175 | reverse complement strand
CAAATAAGGGTAAATTGATACCCTTTGATAAATAGTTATTTCACCACGATTTAGATAAATCATTCATCATATGAAAAGCAAATAGTTTCTAGTGCTTGACATTTTTGAGGAAACTGCAGTAATCAAATTTATTGAAAGAGCTGTGAGTTAGAAAAATTGTATGTAATTTATTTGATTTGATTCGTAGTAAATTTTATATAAAAATTGTCTTTGACATTGCAAAATATTTGGAGCGTTCTTCACTTGACTTTCCCGTAAGCGGAAAAGCAATTTTACCCAATAAAAAATCGAGGAGTGGTCACTACACAGCTTTCATTTACGAATTTATGACATATTCGTCAATTTTAATAATGTTTTATTAATTATTAGTTATTTAGAATGGCGCTATTTCTCTGCAACTTCATTTTCTTGAAATGTATGTTGGCAATAATTCCACTTGTGACATCCGTCACTCATGAGAGATACATAACCATATTTTACTTAATTTTCAGATGTTTACAATGACACTATGTCTCTGCAACTTGATTAGAATAATTTCAGTAACAAAAATTTTTAAAAAATGGTCAGAAAATTTGTTCCTTTTTTTCACTGTGAGGGAAAATATCCTGATTTTAATAATACATTAAAAATATGTGTTAAATTTAAATATATTTGTGGAGTAGTACCACTGCTGTAAGATAAATATATAAAAAATTAAATTTTATATCAACGCCAACCGTTTTAAATTTTAATTTATAAAAGTAAATATTTGATCAAATATATATTGTAGCATATTGAATAGTCCTCATATACTTATAAGAATATATTTGAATTTGCAAAGTCCAACGAACCACTGCTTGCCGGAAATTGAATTGCACTATCCAGAATCATATTAGAGATTTAACCATTTAATACAGTATTAACATAAAGTTTGATGTAAATACGTAATTTAAATATTATATTAAAGTTTATTCTTACCAAGTATTATGTGAGGCAACTCACAAGGAATGTCAGAATTTCAGACGCAGCAACAAAAATGCATATTTGCATTATTCTTTGGATGTTTTATAAAATTCAATTCATTAAAATTGTAAAGGGCTGTGTTTTGCTCATTAAAAATAATAAAGCACAACGCACGGTATATTAATAAAATAAATTTTATAATAGCTAGCCATGAGCCATGCTATAATCATTAAAAAACTAGAGTTAAATGTAATCTAAAGTTTTAATCATTAAAAATTATATCAATTTAAGAGAACATAAAATATTGCATTTTTGCAATTTAAATTTATAACTCTTTTGGCTCCATACATTTTGCATTAATGGTATTTTCACCTTCAAATCCTAAAAAAAGTTACCGAATCAAAAATTAATGTAATTTTTGTGCCGTGAGGATCACAACATGCTTTAAGTAGTTTACAAATTTAAGAGTGTATTTAAAACAATGTGACTATAAAAATAGACGCGTGAAATCACCAGCATCCGCAATTGCACCTGAACAGGGAGCCCAGGTAGAAGTATTGATGACGTCTTTAGGAAAGCAGGCAAAAGCCATATTAAAGTATGTCAAAAAATAAAGATTTTTTGGCATATCTCAGCTTACGAAACATCTTGCACTTGCGCTTAAAGATTGTGGCTATAAAAATAGACGCCCGAAGTCACCATTATCCGCAATTGCACCTGAACAGGGAGCCCAGGTTTAAGTGTGGATGACGCTTATAGAAAAGCAGGCGAAAGCCATATTAAAGTATGTCAAACAATAATGATTTTTTGGCATATCTCAGCTTACGAAACATGTTGCACTTGTGCTCAAAGATTGTGGCTATAAAAATAGACGCCCAAAATCACCATCATCCGCAATTACACCTGAACAGGAGGCCCAGGTATAAGTGTTGATGACGATTTTAGAAAAGCAGACAAAAGCCATAATAAAATATGTCAAATAATAAAGATTTTTTGGCATATTTGAGTTTACAAAACATCTTGCGCTCAGCTCAAAGATTGTGGCTATAAATTTGGACGCGCGAATACACCAGCATCAGCAAGCGTCCCTTAACAGGAAACCCAAACGCTTAAACGAAAATTGGCAAGAACTATATCAAAATATGTCAAATAATATAGATTAATTGACATATCTGGGCTTGAAAAAATATTTTGCCATCAACCTAAAAATTGTAGCTATCAGACGCGTAATATTACTAGTATTTGCAAGCATACCTGAGTGGGGAGCCCAGGTATAAGTAAGAATGCTCAAGCAAAAACTGTATCAAAATATAGCAAATAATAAATTTTTGTAACACACTCTACCGCTCTTTTCAACATAATTCTCATTTTTAATAAAATTCATGCATTATTTTTAAACGTGCTGAATATTACCGGCTACTTTTTAATCATATAATTGCCAACAATTTAATTTAATTTATTACTGCGAAAGTTTATTGTAATTTTTTTTTGTAAAAAGCTTTGTCACGTAAGTTTCCATAAATGTTCTAAAAAATAAATAAAAATTAAATCATCAAATCAAAATTAATCTAAATTATTTGCAATTGCGAAGCAATTTAAAGTACATTTGGATGCAATGCACTTCTACAATATATAATGATGATTATTTTAATAAATTTGCGTGCTTGGCCAACTTAAAAATCCTTCAAGAAACAAGTCAATATTTTTTTACAGTCCAAAGGCATGTATTGTTAATTCACAGTATTAGTTTGTATGCTAATGTTTTTATTAAGCCACCAAATAACTGTGATTATCGAGAAATGTTCTTGTTAATATTAGTTGGTTATACATATATAATAAGCACCATTATAACAGAATTAATTTCCCTTTTGATGGTTAGGTCTCATTGTTTATTATAATTTGAATGCAATACGAAAATGCAAAATTAATGGGAGTCATTTCGTGGATTTCGTGTTGGTTTGGTAATAGGGGGAGGCGAGGGTGTTGGTCCGAGCCAGGTGGTGGTCGCAGATGTCACTTAAACAGATGCCCGTCTGCAACACTTTGTAGATAAGTTTTGTAAGAGTCCATGTTTTCTTTCGTCCCCAATAAATACATCATGCGCGTAACAAGCAGGGAAAGCAAACAAAAATCTTCCTGTGATCGAAAGTTTTATGATAGGCTTAAGGTTTACTCAGTTGCGATAAAAAAAATATTTGTTAATTGTTGGATACTCAAATATTTATGTAACTTTAACGCCAGGTGCGAGGAAAAGATAAATTGAATACAAATAAACAACTTCAGACATAACCATCCTTTAAAAAAACGCTTGAGGTAACTAAGATGGTTACTAATTGTATTGCAAATTCATTATCCTCGCTACAGGAGAGCGCTCCATTTTCGTAAAGTCAAATTTTAAATTAATTAAATTCCACACGAGAATTACTGTTTGCAACTAAAAACAGATCCGTTGTTTTATATTCCATACTATTTCATTTTGTTTTATTAAATTTTACATTTAAATTTATTAAAATTGATTCAAAATTCTGCACGTGCGTTAAGAAATTAATTAATTTATGATAATTAATTTACATAGCCTAGTTTAAATCATTTTTCCATTATTACGCAAAAAAAATTATTTTCTGCTTTCTTTAATTGTCACACTTCCTTGAACATATGCTACTTTTTTTCTCTTAGCATTTTGATTTATTCTTTAATTAATATATTTTTAGAGTGATTTTTCTTCTTTTATAGTTAAGTTTGAACATTATAACTCCATCGGAATTTGATTAAACTTTTGAAAAAAACTTTTACAAAGGCTCCTAATGAAAAAAGTTTAAAAAAAATTGTTTATTTATATCTAAATTATATTACAAAAATATTTTTATACCATAATCGAAAAAAAAAGTTATAATTTTTACTATAAAATATTTATATTAATCTAATATTCATTAACTATACTTTTTTTTATACAAAACCCGCATACAGATAAGATATTATCTTTACAGGAGACAGGAAATGTGTTAAAATTGTTAGAGGATTTAATGTGGTCGATATAAAAGATTAAATATCTTGTTTGTATTAAGCCAAAATAAAATACCGTTTCTTAATTTGGTACGATAAAGTAAATAAACAAAAGAAAAAAAATGCCGTGTACCCTTAAATAAATTAAAAAGTGTGATCTTGGGATGAAATTTATATAAAAATCTTCCATATTACGAAATTTCTTTATGTAGTTTTACTTTTAAGTTTTAAAAGCTCCTACCAGACTCATGATATCAAATTCAGTGATCACAAACACGAGTATTGAATCTTTTCTAAGAATAAAGTGCATTTTTGTACAAAAGAATTAAAAATAATTGTTATTCTATATTTTTATGATTTATTCGGATTTTGTATTTACATATAGAAAATTTAAATAAAAAAATCCCAGTTCTGCTTGAGTGCTGTACTGACGTGTTTTCACACCTTAAATGGTGAGGCACTTAAGCAAGCAAAATCAAGACAATCAGTTATTTTAAAGCGTGATAGAGTGAAATTTTGTAAAAACACGTGAACGCGCGAGAGCCACCTTCTCACCTAGCTAGGTAGCAGAGAGAAATCAAAGAGAGGAGTAGTGCTGGAGTAAAAAGAAAATGAAACACGAAAAATCTACTGAATGAAAAGCTGGAAGAGAATTGAAAAAAAAACTGCAAAAAGTTTTACCAAAACGGGAAAAATATAACGAAGTGGGGAAAATACAGAAATAATGGTTGCTATCGCCTTAGAAAACTGCTGGGAAGCTACAATTGCAGTGAAAAAATACAGTGCAAGGACCCAAGCAGCAATAAGAGAAAAGACAATTTGAAAAAGGCAAGGAAAAAAGAAGAAATACATAAGGAAGAAAGAGAAGAGGAAGCAACGAATTTTTGTAAAGACCTGGTGAAAATGCCACCAAGCAAATGGATGGGGAAAACCTAAAAATATATGAAAAAACATGGAAATGACATGGCGGGAAGAAAAGCATATGAAAATCGATGTGAAAATGGGGGGAAAATTTAGTTTGGAGAAAAACAAGCAAACTGATCGAAGAAATCGACTTCTACCTCACGAAGGAACCATCAAACAAAAGTTGTAAAGGATTGTATAAAAAGTCTTAAAGCAGCACCAGAAATTAATAAAGTATAAGGAGAACTGCTCCAAAAGGTATCAGAAGAAATGCTGATTAAAATTAATGAGATAATGAAAGCAGCATGAAAAAGAAACAAAATTCCATTCCTACGGAAACAATAAAAACATCATAAGATGACCAAAGACTTCAAAAGGATTACGCTATGTAGTGGAGGATAAAAAATTATCCTAGGTAGATCCTAAAAACAATCGACAAAAAAATCAAATTACACAACTACCAAGTTGCATTTTAAGCAAATAATTCAACAAACGGTCACATTCTTACCGTAAGAAGATTTATTACTATATTGGAGGAAGAGGAGATACCGCAATATTTAATAAATAGAGTGATTACCACAAGCCGACAAAAGCGGGAGTCCAATTTGGGATTTGGACAGAAAACAGCTTACGTGGAGAAAAACAAGGTTTATCACTATCTCCAAGAGTACCTACAATTGTGGTACACAATATACTATAAAAATCCATCAGAAACTTAGCACAATTCCAGCTTAGCCAGGATAAACTGCAACAACTAATAACACTTGCCTATGTAGATGATATATTGGTACTAACGAAAAACGAAAATGATAACAAACAGCTCGTAGACATTATAAAGCAAAATTTGGAGTAATTGGGGATGAAGATAAATTTTAGAAGAAGGAATGTGATGAGTAGAGACACGTTAGCAGGAAAAAATGAAGCTCATAACGAAAAGTGTGTTATAGGTGACTACATATTTAAAAGGACCCAGGATATAAAATATTTTTGCCCTATCATAACAAGCAAGTTAAACAGAGGCAGACCACAAAGAAGTGTATTAACAAGGCATACCAGGCAATAAGAATTATTCTACCATTGCTTCATACAAGATTACCTGGAGGATAAGGAGGATAAAGGAAATAATATACAATTCTACAGCTGTACGTGGAGCTATTTACTTCTGGAAACGAATAACACCTTATCCTTTACACATCAGCTAAATGAAAAATTAATAAGAAAAAGACTAACTAAAATATTGGGCTTATATAGAAAGAAGGCAAAGTAGCAACTTACTGAATTAGACTGGGAAAACAAAAAGATAGGAAGACCTTGTTATACATAAAATACCACCATGCAGCAGACTTAGCTCTGCCTAATCGACGTTGGTATAGGATTGGCCAGGCATATTTTGGATTGGTCTTAACCTTGCTCACAACGTATACTGCAGATCGTGTTAAATGGCACTTGGTTCCCTGCAAGAGATTTGCTCTATGTTCAGCATGACTTCCATGACGATAACGAAGAAAAAATCTGATGTGTCCAATACCTGACTTTGTCATATATTTGAATACTTTATTTTGTTTCAATGTATGTTGGAAATAATTCCACTAGTGTCATTATTACTTGACAAAAATATGATTCTGCAACTTGATGGAAATATTTTCATGGACAATGTTGTTTAGACGCGATCAATAATCCTCTTCTTAAACTAGTACTTCCCGTAGTTTGATTTAAGCCAAAAGTAACTGGGATTCTCCAAATTTAGTTAAAAGCTTAAATATGAACATACACATACACACAGATTTGGAGCAAAATTTTATCCGAAAAAGCCTCAGCAGTCTGGAGTAGTGTTTCTTAACATTTTCAGTGATAGGCACCTCTTTAGACTTACAAATGCGTTTTTGAAAAGAGTTCTTAGATTTATTCGTTCGTAGCAAAGGTAAAGAAGCGAATTCTGGAATTTTAGACATCGTCTTGGCGTTTTTAGTTTTTCTTGAGCTACGAGGGTACCTGTGTAGGTTATTTAAATGTATACTAAGTATTTAACGGTTACAAATTTTATACTACACACCTAAAGGTTAATAACATATCGTGTATAATGTTGAGTCTAAATATCTATCATTGTTCCGATATTATCTATAAGGCAAAACCTATCAACAGGGATGATTTATGATTTTGCTGCCTCTGGGCTAAAATTTCTTTGCCGCCCTAGTGTATATCTTGATTTTTTTATTTCTCTTTCTGCTTATTAATTCCCAAAATTTACCGCCATACAAAATCTTCCCCCTGTAGCTATAGCCTGCTCAGGCTATGGGTAAATCTGACTCTGCTTGTTAAAGGCATTTGTCACATCTATACAGCACAAAATCAATAATTATTGCAGCATCTATGTTTGATCTACCCGTCGTTGTTGTTTTTAACTGATTTGGACTTACTTACTTTAGTACCTTGTAAGAGTCTTGGCAACTTTGGCTTATGTCTTTATGTAAAAACTTTTAGAACGATTTTAGGATGTTCGCTGGTCAAAGTTTGTATCTTCTTAAATATGTTTCAAATATTTTATTTATTTTATAATACGTTACTATCAAAATCATGCAGAATTTTCGTGTTAAGATGTAAGTTTGAGAGTGTGGTAGTATGTAAATAATAAAATCTATGTTCTTTTAAACAAAAGATATTATAAGTAGTGAAAGATAATATAATCTTTAAGGAAAAACTTTTTGTCGAATTTGTAAGCAAAAAGATCTACTTTTTAAAAGGTGATGAATAAGGGGTGAATGATTATTATGAAATTTGGTTCTGACATGTCAATGGAAGGAAGTGAAAAGATGTAGAAGTTCCCAACTCCTATCTTTTATATTTATAATGTTTTCAGTGAGCAACGCGAACTTTGCACATCCTTAATTAAATCAAAACTTGGTCGAATTTCTACTTCCACACAACTAGAAAACTCCTATTAAATTAAATAAAGCAGGATGCTTTTTCAATTTTATGCCTGATTGTTTATTTTTTTATTAGCTACCTGAATTTGTGAATTTTATGCACATTCAAAATTAATTAAATTTTTAGTGCTTTTATTTGTACAAGATTGCACATCTTTAACGAAATATTATAATCAAAAACAAAAACTTTTGCAACACTTTGATTAACCTCTTCAAAACGCAATCTACGAAACACAATAGGTTTTGCTGAGTAATATTTATTTACTTGTAAAACGAAAGAAACACTTTAGGAAGCAATTTCCGTTTTGCAATATTATAATTGAGTTTGTTTCAGATAACCCAGACTATGATTGCACCTAAACGAAAATTAGATTTATTGGTCTTATTACAAAACTACATAATATAAACTTTAAATTATATAATCAATATCATAAAAGATTATCTTTTGCAAAAATATATAAATTTTTGATTATGTACTACGAAGATGTAAATTTTTACGTTTGTGTTATGTGTCATTTTTTATCCGATACTTTTAAATTAAAAATTAAACAATGAAATTGAAATGTAATTTTACAGAGTGCAATTCAGTTGAAATATTTATTTAACATGACATTTTTTTTAATAAAGGTAAAATGTCACATTTGATAAGCTCTAACAAAAAACCCAATTAATTATTTGGTTTTATTACAAATAACATATTTGGAGCAAATAACGTATTTGTAATAAATGTGCATAACAAATTGTTAAAAACAATATTATTTGCTTTGCTGTTTAATAAAAATTTTATTAAAAATTAATATCAATCATTGGTTAGATTTTTCTTTCTAAATTTATATCTTTCATTACTTTAGCATCCCTTTTATTAGTTTAAACATCTATATATTAAAATATCTGTACAAAAATAGAAAGGTAAAAAATTATGAACTATAGTAGAGACATGGACTTTCACAGAACAGCTAGTGAATAGGATGAAAGTTACACAACGTGCCATGGAGAGAGCAATGTTAGGAATATCACTGAGGGACAGAAAACGAAATACCTGGATAAGACCACAGACTGAAGTCAAAGTCATAGACGTTGTGGAATAGATGGCTAAGCTAAAGTGGAGATGGCCAGGATATCTAAATAGGAGAGACGATAATCGATGGAGTAGCAGAGTGACCGAGTGGAGACCACGCACTGGAAGGCGAAGTACCGGCCGGCCAAAAGCAAGAAACAGTCGACCCGGAAGACGTTAAACAAAGCGGAATGGTCCAAGTTAGGGAAGGCGTATATCCAAAAATGGAGCGAAACACGCTGAATATGATGTGAAATGGCCTTGCATCACAAAACAGAGTTAATAGCTTCTACTACTTGTTTGCTCTCCATCTTCCTTTCTGTTCATCTCAAACAATTATGCTTAGTACTCAGATACGTATACTCTTCACAGCCTTCCACCTGAATAGGTTTTATTATTGGCTGCCTATACAAACTTACTTCGTTTATATCATATTTACTGGTAGTACCCATTTTTATACACCACAAAGAGCCTCCTGGTCATAAATTCCAGGTCTTTTTAGTCCTGCGCTACTATTACTTCCTTCTTCTTAAAATTCTTATCGGAGGTTGCATATCATCATAGCAATCTTTACTTTACTAACAACTGATCTAAAAAGTTGATAGGACGCTAGGCCAGTCATTCCCTTACATTTTTAAGCCAGGGAATTCCTTTTTCTTCCTACACTTCTCTTTCCCCTTATCTTTTCTTCCATAATCAGTCTTGGCAGCCTGTAGCGTTTTTCTCTCATGACATAACCCAGATTCTGCACTTTACATATTTTAATGTAATTTATTGATTCTTNCGAGCTCTTATACCTGTTGTTTCTTCAGCGTTTTTGATGACCAGTGTTCCAAGATATTTATACTATGTAACACTTTCTATTCGTGTACCCGCTTTATGCAAATGTTAGCGATGTGACTTTTTGTAATGGTCATGAATTATGTTTTAGTTATTTTTAATCTTAGCCCATAATTTTTATGGATAGTATTGAGGCGTTCTACTGAGTCTTGAAGGTGTAGGACGCCATCTGGAAATGAAGCCGTATCGCACCATTAACAACAATGGGAGTTCTGTTATAGCTTTTTGAAAGATATCCTCCCATAATTCATCGCCTACTTTGACCCTGATATTTTGACGCCAGCAGAAATTGCAAATAACTTTGTTATCAAGTTTTTCTTCTCCAAGATGTCTATTAGTTTTTTATATTGGACCTTATCAAGTTTTTTTTAAATAAATAAAGTATATATGTTTTAGTTCATTTCTAAGCAACGTTCCATCAGAAATTTATTCTAAATTATGTCTCCCTAGTGCCCATTACATTCCTGAATCCTAGTTGACTAACTTCATAGTCCAACTTTTAGTGAATGCGGTTATGGATGATTTTTAAAAAAGCCTCTACGAAGTAACCTATTTTAACTTTGGAGATTAATTAGCGTTTAGTGGTTCAATTGCATTTATGATGGTGTTGTTTATACTAACCAGTACCTGCCGCAATTTAGATATAAGAGTATTATCGGAGGTTTTGTGAGGCCCACGAATATAAGGTTAATTTTTTCTAT
>JARJDX010046327.1:0-10897 GCA_030264735.1 Gymnusa sp. GC000175 | reverse complement strand
GCGAAGGCCAGGATCATATGTGGCCCCTGGTTAGTAAATACTTCCGTGTTGATGTTCGTCTTCTTAATAGCCATATCTAGGACTATGTTAAAGAGTAGGGCAATAGCAGGCACTGTATGTCAAAATGTCAACTCTATTACAGGAAAATTTCTTTAAAGGAAAAATTTTTTACACAGATGTGAGGTAGTTAAGTCGAAGCAAATTTTATGCAAAGTATATGAAATTTATTGGATGCGATCAATAATTTTCTTAAAGATGAAGATGATCACCAACACAATCTTGGTTAGGATTGTCTGTGTGACTTGGCTTTCTTAAATGATTTTACAGTTTGTTAAATTTTAAATTAGAACTAATAATTATATGAGGGTTTTTAAAAATAAGCATTATTTAGTTATTCTGTTGGTTTTATTGCTGTCCTAAAGAAGTTGGTCACCACTGCCCTAAACTATCTATCTAAAGTAACTTCTAGATCTTCCAAATATTTTTATTGCTCTTTTATTTTTATTGGGTGCATACATTCCATATTAACCAGCATCCTAGTAGTAGTAGTGAAGAGGAATTAGAACAGTTTTATACAGATATAAAAAATGCACTAGGGAAACTGAAAAATAACACAGTGACTATTCTACTGGGAGACCCTAATGCCAGTTGGAAGCGGACCACCAGTAAAAAACGTCGTAGGAGCATCACGTTTAAACGCTGATACAGTTTTTAAATTTTAAATCTCTTAGATGCGACAGACCAGCTTGCCTTGACTTCGACAGTACTTACGGCCGCGTCAATGTCGTCCGCGAAGGCCAGGATCATATGTGGCCCCTGGTTAGTAAAAACTTTGGGAAGGAATTAATAACGTTAGTCAAGGATTTCTGTTTGATTTGACGCAGTATAAACACTGCGTTTGTACGTAATCTGCCTTTGCGGAATCTTTGCTGTTTGCCATTCACGCTTAACTTATATGCAATGATTTAGTATTTAGCAGGTTGATTCCGCGATAATTTTTTCGATCATCTCTCTTTGAACATACTATTAGTTTGCTGCTCCGCCTAACTTTTGGTATCTGTTGAAGTTTTATGATTTTGCTGATCATTATTCTGGGCTCTTCTGTTAGCTGTGTTTTCCCTTACTTTAGTGTTTCGCTGTATATTCCTTCTGGACCAGCAACCTTTCGATTCCTTAGTTTTTTTACTGTTTTTTCTACTTTTATCTAACCAATCGTTGTTGTTTCTTTTGATTTAACTTCAGTTAGTTGTTTATCATCCTGTCCAAAGAGCCGTTTCAAGTGTATTATTCATGTTTTTGTTTAGATTGCACTTACCATTTCTGTTGTTTCCTTTCTCGGTTCTTTTAAGAGCGCTTACCAGTTCTCTTGTTTCCTCTCTGTGATCTCTTCCCATCCTCCGACCCATAGAAGTCGTGTTCCATTTGTTTAAAAAACCCTCCCAGTGCTTACCAGTTTTCTAAGTGTATTTTCTTTCATATTCATTTGTAGCAGTTGTACCAGCTTGTTCTCTATGTAGCTAGTATGCTCGTCTTTTTTGAGAGCATTTTTATTTTATTTCTTGACTAAATCATGGTGTTTTTTTTACAGAATGGAGATTGTATGCACTCACATTTCGGTGTCCAAGTGTTTCTAAACCTTGAATGTTGGTATTGATTTTTTCCGCATAACTTCAACACTGACACTATCATATTGTTAGATATTTTTTGGTCTAGGCCTCTTTCATAGAGGAACTTCATTTTTTCATTCTGTAGTGTGCCTCGATAAAGCGCCGTTTTGTACCAGGAATTGCGCGATTTCCCATTCTCGCATTACAATCGCCGAAAATAATTGTGGGATCTGCTTATTCTGTCAATTGTTGTTTGGAGGTTTTCATAGAATTCTTCTCTGAGCTTTTGGTCCTGTTTTCTTGACAGTAATGTTATGCATATTATTTGTGAATTAGTTGAATTTTCCTTGCGAGTTCTTATCGATACCACTAAAAATGAGTGGATATTTACCGAATATTACTTCCCCTTTGCCCTATTTGTGTGTTTTTTTATAACAAGCAGATCTCTATTCAGTTTTCCTTGAGTTATTTCTCCAGTTCTTGGTTTCTATTCTTCGTTGTTTTGATGTTCTATGTGGCCACTCCTATTGGTTCTGGATCTGGATCTGGATTTAAGTTTGAAGGGTGACCTTGGCCTCATTAGGCCCTTTGTACCCCCTCCAAGGGGGTCCTCCTCCCAAGGTGTATCTACCCGTCCAGCCACTCTAGGTGACGGAAGAGGTTGGTTGCTTTTGCTTCCATTTTTTTGTCCGTTTTCTTAGCTAACGTCGTTTTAGAGAGATCGTTTTGTTCCGAGGATGTGTAAGCGTTTTTGGTGTTTCACCTAGGGCAGGTCGCTAGAACCCTCCTGCTTTGTTTGGGCTTGGAATCGGCAACATAATTTCTCAGCTACTTAATCCACTTCGTGGTTATGTACGTGTTATAGCACGTTTTCTTTAATCAAGTTGGACTGTCGAGAAATATTCAACAAATTTTATTTAATCCAATAGCATTTTAAAGGCAATGTTTAATAAAATTATTAAAAAGAAGTTTCACTTTTAACATGCAAGAGGACCACACTTTTATTTTTATTTAAATATACTTTTTTATTAGGATAAATATCCTTCAGGGTTGCTTTTTATAGAAAATTGCTTTTATAATGATATGAGACATGAAAATGCAATTGATTATTCAAAACCAATTAGAAATTGGGATAAATTAAAAAATCATGGACCTTTTACAACAGGCAACATGGAAACAGTAAGTCAATTTGTTGTAGTTTATTTAGATTGAAAAACTGCTGTACTTTCCTTTCTTCTTCTCTAGGTTTTTTGAGAAGGAACACTTTGGATAAAATAATTTTTAGCTGAGCTATGTCTTTCTTCTTTTAGAAGAATGTAATCAGTATACATATATATTTTTTTAATTCACAGACAAGAATAATAGATCTTCAGCCAAGTTTTGGATATCCATACCTTTACCAACATCAAGGAGATTGTGAACATATTATAACTTTCAGCGATATTCACTTATTGGGAAAGACTGAACCTCTGACAAAAAGTTATTATCCATATATTTTAACTGAAAGTCGAGAAAATTGTGTTATTTGTTATATTTGTGGCAACAAGATAGCAAAATTTATGGTTAAAGATTCTAATCGTTTGCCTCATCAGTATTCTTATTTATGTAAAATTTGTTTAGACACTTATAATTATATTGATGGTAAAAAAATTGATACATTTACTTTGTATCCATATTTTGATAGAGCAGGAGTTTTAGCTAATAAATAAAAATTGTTTATGATTGTTGTGTTTATATTTTTGTTACCAAGAAGTAATGTTACCAAAAATAAATTTTTTATTTTTTGCAATTAATCTTTTGGTGCTATTAGGGCGTTGAATTCTATATTTTATTAATCACATTTATAAACCAGAAATAATCAACTTACTCGGAAGAGACATGGGACTTGAACTAAGAGCGGCTTGTGATCATAGTTCTACAGTCTATAATTGTAGCTACCTTCCCCAAAAAATGCATTTACTTTATTATATTGAACTCAGCTATTAAATTATAATTAAAAATAAATTTGTCAGCAGTTTTGTTTATATTCTGATAATTTGACCAACTATATTTTATGATATCTATTGTTTTGCATATTCTAAAAAACTGCTTATTTTCTTTTGATATTTAATAAAATGTAAGATATAAGCCAAGTTAAATAAAGTAAAATTGGGGTTCAACCAATTTTTCAGTATACAATCTATTTTGCAAATGATAGTCTATAATTTACGCTTCTTAGCGATCTACATTTGCGTACGTCGTTGTTACACATCGGGATTATGCATTACATATTTTAATTTGAACCTCGAGAAAACATAGATACGGAATATTATTAGCGATCGTGGAAATTGTGTTCCAAACAAAAATGTAACTTTTTATACTAACAGGTAAACTTTAAATATTAAAAATAACATGTTCCTTGATCTTATTTTCACCTATAAATGTTTATATAGCCCTGAAGAAGACTGGAAACTCCGTCGAAACGTTGGCGAATAAGTAAGAAAAAAGTTATTTATTTCATGAACCGAATGAATCCTTTAGAATAATGAATATAATTGGATGGACGTGAATTCAACATTTAATTTTGTATTTTGTCATAAAAGAAGCAGAACAGTAACAGGTTTTGCCGTTAGAGACCACTAGCTATAAGCTAGCGTGATGTGTATTTTGTAGATAGCCAGACAATATTGAATGTATGTATTAACCCGTTTTTGAGCGAGAGCTTTCGGGTGTAGACTATATTCAGAGTCCACTTTTAGCCTAATTTTTAATGTGAGTAACAGGGCAGGTGTTACGTCACAGACGGGACCAACGGTCTCTTAGTTCCCGGCAGTCTAAAACTCTCACTAAGAGAAACAACGTTTAGACAATTGCTGCTAAAAATCTTGGGACGCATCTCCGCCTCTCTTTGTACGACTATAAATGGGTCGTGAACGCATGAATTCATTGCGGTTTTGTAGCTTGCTAAATAATTCTAAGTATTCTCTATAACCAGCATTGCGGGTAGTTGGTGTTAGTAATATCCTTGATTTGGTTTGACTATTTTCTTGGAGATCGTCCTCTTGATCATGACCTCACAACTTTACCGTACAGAAATAGTGTTCAAAATTATCGTTTAGACCTGCCCAAAATTTCTGTTTATTCACTATCTGTGACAGTTGTAGAGGTTCTTGTTATTTCCTCTAGGTTGTACGGGTGTGTGCTTTCCATCCAGGAGACTTAATATTTCTTTCCAGTGGTAATGGTCCTTTTTATTTCCTGGATGGATGGGTTTTGTTCTTTTTTCCATCCAGGAGACTCAATATTAGTCTCCAGCGGTACATTTCCAGTGCATCAATTGCGTTTTAATTGTTGCATTTCTTGCAAATTCACATCGACATCTAATTTTTTGAGAGCATTTTTCTACATTATTTATTAGTACCGCTAGCTAGACCCTATCCCATCACTGTTATGTCAGGTCTGTTAATATTTTTTCTATCAATGAACATTACTTTTGTTTTATTGTTATTTATTTACAAACTATACGTTTTGCTATCAATGTCAGTAGGACGATGTCGTCGGTTTATCGTAGATTACTTTCCCTTACAACATCAATGCTAATGCCACCGTTCCAATTCTCCAGTGTCTATTCTATTATGTATTCCTCGTAGACATTAAAAAGATATGGAGAGAGCATGCACTTATTCCTTTTTCAATATTAAATGAAATCGTTTAAGTGCTTTCTGTTGTACACGGTGTTTTCAGTTTAAGTGTCAGTTGTCTAGCTAATAGTTGGCTGTCCCTATCCGCCCTAGAAAAAATTTTGGTGTTGTTTATTGATAATCTCCAGCGTGTTTTTATTAAAATGTTATCTTTTTGGTTTTTATATTGGCCATCTGTGGGTTTTAGGTGTTCAGTTTACCACTATGATGTTGGAAAACAGTGTTTGATATCATTAAGTTGTTCTGGACGTAGAAATTTATTTCTGCCATACTTTTCTACTACATTTCGAATGTGTTTGTCATTTTTAGTGCACACAAATTTGCTGACGAAATCACTTAAAAGTGTCGTTATTTTTCTATTTGGGATTTTTTGTAGTGTTTCTTTTAATATTCCTTAAAAATCCCAATTTCATTAACACTGGATTCAGATGTAGGAGCATAGATCAATATAAGGTTGATACACCTTCTTCTTCTTAGGGTGCCGTCTCCGAACGAAGGTTGGCGACCATCATGATAATTTTGACTTCATTTGTGGCTCTTCTAAATAGTTCCGTAGATGTAAGATTGAACCATTCCCTTAGGTTTCGCAGCCATGAAATTCGTCGACGTCCTATGCTGCGTTTGCCTTGGATTTTGCCTTGGATTATTAATCGTAGGAATTCATATCGTTGACCCCGCATCACATGGCCTAGGTATTCTAGGCCATGTGATGCCACTCTCCATTCTCCATTTTTCTCCATTCTCCTCAAGACTTCGACTGTCGAATCGACATTAGTTATTTTGTCAGTCCACGGTATTCTAAGGATCCTTATGAATATCCACATCTCGAATGCCTCAAGCCGTTTAATTGCATTAGCTTTGAGTGTCGTGGCTTCTATTCCATATAATAATGTTGATTCGATATAGCATCTTACCATTCTGACTTTTAATTTATTTTTGAGATTCTTACAACAAAAGAATTTTTTCATTTTTAAAAATGCGTTGCGAGCTATTTCAATTCTGCTTATTATCTCCTCTGTACTGTCACTTTGCGAGTTTACCCATGTTCCCAAGTACTTGTACCTTTCAACTTTTTCTATTATTTTATTTCTTACTATGAGTTGTTCGTTGTTATTAAGGTTTTTGGTAAAGATCATGAGTTTTGATACACCAATATAAGGTTAATAGACCAATATGATGTTGTTATTTCATGGTTATTATTCGATTATCCATTGTGTCAATCAGGAATTTGCTTATATCAGCAGACAAAATAAAAGGTTTTTCATTTCTGCTTTTATAGTCTATGCCGGAGAATGGAACAGTATTTTTAGTAGATGTTATAAAGTGTCCTCTTCCTTTCCAGTGAGTTTCAGATTTTGGGTGACTTTAATATTCTGATTTGAACAAGCTCGAAGCATTTGATGATATGTGGATCTTGCGCAGACTACTGTGGATACCACGGACCGCGCAGAAAACAAACCAAAAAAAAACATTCCTGGCTCAAGAATATAAGAGACTGGATCGGATTAGAGCAGCACAAGAAAGGTAAATGTTTGACGAGATTGTTTTCAACCTCCAATAAATGGACATACTAGTACTCTAAGAAGAAGAATATCCTTATGTTTTACGTTACTCCTTATATCCCAAGGAGTAGGCAGCCACAATAAACCGACAAAGTTTGTTTTCGGAACATATAACCTACTCTCACTTTCCACCGAATTTTGCTTGCTTAAAGTAAAAGAAGCACTCACAAAATTGGAATATCATCGGATTTGGCAAACTAAAAGTCGAGACAAAGAACTGTCACTCTTAAGTTAAGAAATGCCATCTTTTATAAAGGCTCAGAAAAAGGCATATTGGGGACTTAAATCCAAAGTTGGGAATGAAAAAAAACTAATGAAGAAATATGGGTAGGAGCCTATGGCACAAGAGGACGTATAGGAGAGATGCGTATGAAATTCCTTGAACGAATGGAGGAGGAGCTGCTCTGTGATACATGAGCAGGACTAAATGTTCGTATTTATAATCTTGAATTAATTTAAGCCTAATAACAAACCATTATCTTTCTAAATTGGTGTTAAGATTTTATCTTTCACTCGTTTTATAACTATTTTTACATTATTATTTTAAAAACTTTCCCCATACTAGGTAGATCTTGCATGATGTTATTGTGCTTTGTGCTGATTTCTGGATAGATCGCTTTAAGATTTTATCATTTAAGCTTCTTCTTTGGCTAAAGTTTACGTGTTTGCCGTTTTTGATCTCCATAGTTCTCTATCGCCCCAATATTTTTCTTCCAAACCTCTATCTGTCACTGTTTTTCCAAAATATGTCGCCATGCTTGTGTTGGTGCTCCTCTTTTTTCAATTAGCTGCCACTGAAGTAGTACTTTTTTGACTATCTACTTTTATCCAAGGTCATACCATTTTAGGGGATTGTTTTCCAGGTTTTGGTGAAGGAACATGTCACATACATTAGTCGCCATATTTTTATACTTCGGACTTGGCATCTCATTCTACTGTTTCTATTTTATCTTTTACTTTCTTCATTGGCCAAACTTCGGCTACGTATAAAAATGTTTTCCATTATTTATTGAAAATTACAAAAAATTAATTGCAATTTACAATAATATACATTTTAGCAGCTTTTAATAAAGCTAAATAAAAAGTGTTTTAAAATTAACAGTTAATTTTATCATACATCCCGAGAATTATTACATCATAAGTGATAAGCGAAATGAAATTATAGTATTTTGATGATAATCTAAAGATCTTGAGAGTACCTACTTAAGTACTTAAGCATCATGACGCCCACGCATTTTTTAACAACAACGCGCGGAAGATTTAAAAGTACAAAACGACGATTATTATGCAGTATATGGCAAGATGCGATATTGTTGGACCTTATAATCATTAAAGTGCCGAAAGTGGAATTTCGTTCTTTTGAAATATTACGAGAATATGACCATGTCGTACTTTACAATTAACATATTTTGGCAGTAAAGATAATTCCCACTAAATAAAGAGATTTTCGAAAAAAAATCTTGATATTCGTTTTATTAGGGGGCAATTTAAGTAACATACTTAATGCCTTTATATGTAAATAAGAATCGCATCGTTTTAAAAATTGGAATTAAGCAATTTTCTTTCGGGAAAAAATACAAATAAATACAAATTTTAAATTTTTTTATTTTATTAAATAATCTATTAAATTAAACAAATTTTTGAAAAAAAATGCAAATGATAATCATAAGTATTTAAAGTGGGTATTAATAATAAAATTATGTGGAGCAACGAGATCTATTATCTCCTCTTTTATAAACCAATATTTACCATGACAAAAACTTAAAAATGATTGCACATTGCTATAATTTATTGCCCAGAATTACTTAGTACCATTATAAAATGCACCAGTTGGTTGTATTTGGTTTTATAACACTTGAGTACAAACAAACTAACTTGAGATACAAGTTGTTTTGATAATAAGATTGTAACACTTAACATTTCAGAGCTGAATATCACCTCGTCTTATGATTTATAAAATATATACAAATATTTCAACAAGTAGTTCCTTCCGGTCGGATTTAATTTGCTTTCATTTTTTTTATGATTCATTGCGTGCAGGTATTCCTTAATTTAAATTTATTGAAACTATGCTCGAGAATGTGTGTTTTATTGATATTGAATGGTGGAGAAAGTGCTAAAATGTTTAGGACATTAAAAAGGCTAGGCATTAAAATAAAAAAACACTTTTTAGGATGTAAAATATATCTGCTTTTAATCTTAATAAGATATATAATTTGTATTTACTGGACAATTCGATTTAAAGGAATTTTAATTCTTATAATAAAGTTTTGTATTGTGAATCAGCTGTTAGTAGACATAAATTTGTTGATAAGGATTTGGACTAAAAATTTTGAAGGTAAATAAAAAAAAAATGGAGGTGTGATCACCGATTTTTATTTACGAATGAGACACATCCATTATTATTGACAACTATATTTCCTTAATTATCATCTAATTAGATTGGCAGTATGTCTCTGCAATTTCATTTTCTTAAAAATTATGGTGACATCCGATGCTAAAGCAAATGTCATTATTTTTCAGCTGATTGCAATGAAAGTATGTCTCTGTAACTTCAAGGAAATAATATCACTAAAAATGTTACTTAGCAACAAACAACGATGAGTTCTTAAAATATTAAATTATGAAAAAACAAAATTTGTTGCAAATTTAATTCTAAACACTTTTTTACTCCCATGTTTTTCCATGTTTTTAAAATATTTATAAAATCCGATTGGCGGATTTCACGGGGAACTCCCAATTTTTATTAAAAGTTTGAACATGAATTTTCAGGTCGATTAGTTTACCCCTCTGGGCTGTAGAGAATACACAGACAGACAGACAGACAGGCTGACTGACGGTCAGGCATACACACAGATACATACCACTTCAAAAACTACTTTTTTTGAAAAGGAATCGAAAACCGATATTTCCGCAGAAATCTCAATTTCGAAAATTTTCGCGATTACCATATCTTTGTAAAAAAGCTTTATTTCATTATGTACACTCTTGTTTTTTCTCCAGTTTCCGTTTATACCAACAGTTTGTATATTTTTTTCCGCGCTCCCTTCAACTGCGTAAATTAAGGTCTTTCTGTGCTTCTATTATTTTTTGTACATGTACAATTTCTTTGTTTTATTTTATGCATTAACCATCTAGTGTCGTTGATTATTTTTTTGCTTGTATCTTTCATCGTATTAGCCGATTCAATCAGTGTAATTTTAATGATCTATTGGATTTCATTTAAGTCATCACAATTTTCTGGATTTTTGAGTCTGTTGGCGACCTCCTCTTCAAATTGCTTTTGAGGTGTTGTATATGGTTTAATATTTTTGGGCTAAACTAATTTCATTCTTTCTAGTACAGCTAATATTTTAACTTTGCCTCTCAAAAGTCGATGGTCACTTCTAGTCTAAAGAGTCACATCCGTGTGCTGTTTTTATAGAAAGTGTAAAATCTGGATAAATAAAATAATGAACCTCACACCGATACAAAACTACTAGTGTAGTGCGATATTTTCCAATTTTTTGAATATCATCGATTGTTTATTAATAACAGTAATAGTTCTGAAATATAAGTTTGAGACAAAGTACAAATGAGAAATTACGAGGTGTGAACAGAAAAAAAGGTAGTAAAGGGTGGTGCTGGGTGATTTTGTAATGACCAGAAGCAGAAGATGCGAAAATAGAGTCATGAGAATAATCACGTAGCTGAAAAACATTTAAACAGAGGAGGAAAGATAGAAGTTCTAACTTATCTTTTAGAAGAATGACAAAGGATTAAGTGGTGAGAATAATTACGGAGAATAAACGTTGAAAGAAGACAGAAAATCGTTAGGACATCCATAAAAACAAACAGCGCAACATCACCGAGGACAATTCTTGTTATAATATTTCTATTTTTTGCTTCTTTCTTATTTCAATAACAGTCGTTATTTCATAAATCGAACTTCCATGAATCAAATTTTTCTTTATCGCAAATTTTTGCATCAAGATGTCATTTTGTAGTTATTTCTCTAACTCGTATTTTTTAAGTGAACCATAATGATTCGCCTTAGGGAAGTACGACT
>JARJDX010046320.1:0-16923 GCA_030264735.1 Gymnusa sp. GC000175 | reverse complement strand
TTGAACTAATATCTAGAGGTAATATGTCTTATCTCTACTTAGGTACATATCTTATCTCTGTCAACATTTTAAAACGTGCGGTTAAAGATTAGATATTTACTAGTTATCGTTTATTTCCTAAAATATTTTAGAGCTTATTGGAACTATTTCCTCAACTTGTTAAACAATAACTAAGATCTAATAAAAGTAACAATGGCGCCTGCCCAGGTGGTAGATAGGGGAATGACTCTCAGATATGAGTAGTACCAAGGAAATGAAATACTCGGGGCGGACCAAAATTAGGAAGCAACGCTGCATCTGTCCCATATTCGGTGGCTGTTCCTGAAAACCGTAGCGTCTGCACCCAGAATGGGCGACTGATCATTAAAACGGCTAAAACCTCACTATTGAATTACTTTAATTAATAAACGATCTTTAGTTCCCGCTGGCTCTATGATCTCTAACCACGGCAGCGGTTATGATAACTATGGAGCAGAGGGTGCTTAAAATACCCGGGATAACATAAACTAAGCATCGCGATATACAATAATCNTTACAGCCTGTCAACTCGATGTACGTCATATATACGGTTATTAGAATATCGAAAAAGTACGATCTAAAAATCATCCAGGTCTACGCGCCTACGACATCTCATAGTGACGAGGAAGTGGATCGTCAATATGAGGATGTATGCGAAAGAGTAAAATCCACTTCACCTTGATTATTGGCATTGATATTAATAGCAAACTTGGAATGGCTAAGAAAAGCGAAAACTGCTTCGGCAAATGCGGCATAGGGAAAGAAATCTAAGGGGACAAACTCTTGTAAACTTGTAAATTTTCTTACTTTCGGAAGAATGAGAGAACAAGTTTTCTCATCCTATATAGGCATACAAACTCGAACAAGGTCTTCAGTCATCGGAATTTTCCACCTTGAGAATGCTTCTTGCAAATTCGAGAAACAACAACCAATAAAAATACGTGACTTCAACCCAAAAGTAAGAAAATTCTTACTTACATTCTTGTAAACTTTTTGGGAAAAAAACCAACTACCTATATACCATGAACTCCTTTTTTCCGAAACCAAAAAATATTAAAAATGGACGTGAGAAAGTCTTGATATCAAGACTAGACTAGAAATGAAATCGATTTCATTATCACTGATCGGAAGTTAATTATACAAGATGTAGCCGTTCTTAACAGGTTTAATGCTGTCAGCGATCATTGGCTAGTCAGAAGTCGTTTAGTTTTAAATACGAAATTAGAAATAAAGAAACTAATTGGACGCACATCAATTAAATTTAATCTCTTTAAACTAATTACATACCTGAAAGAGTACCTCCAAGAAGTGAAAAATGTCTTTAAGAGCAACCTTTAACATTTGATGAATATAACGACCACTTTATAGCAAATATTAGGAATGCGTCTAACAAAGTTCTAAAAAATTCTTTAAAAGCAAAGAAGCTCTTAAAACTTACGTTTTAGCACCAAAGACCACATTTAGGCCTTCCGAAAAGTAATGGAAAAGTCGAACGAATATAATCAATTCTTATATATGGACTCGTAGATTTTGAAACAGCGTTTGACACGGTGGGCATTTGTCGACGCACTTCAAAGATGCAATACCGGTTATGAATACTTTCAGCTGATTAAAAACATATATAAAAATGCAAAAATATTCGTCCAAAGATTTGATGCCACACATGCAGTAGCTATTAACCATGGAATTCGCCAAAAAGTCACTATTTTCCCATAGATCACCAAACCCTTAGAAGGCGACTTTAAACCACTGGAATAAGAACAAAAAGGAATCAATAGCCAATATCAAATTAGCGGTTTTCTGAAGATAGTATCATAATATCGGACAACATGGAAGAATTAAGTATAATGTTAAAAGTGCTAAGTGCAGCAACTCAAAATGTTAGACTATTGCTTAACATATTTATAAGCAAAATAATGACAAATCGTAAACTATCAGAACCCATTATAGCAACCCAAAATACCTTTGAAGAAGTATATGAGTATATATATTTAGAACAGGTCTTGGCTCTCGAAAAGGATAGTATGTATGTTTTTAAAGTCTCATACCATTTAAAAGTCAAAGTGACCTATCAACGCTTATAAATCTAAAATATGGTCATTCAACGAAGGTCTAGTAAAAAGATTAAAATTACACAGCTTAAGTGCAATGTTGGGAATTTCACTTATGGACAAGAATCGAAATGTTTGGATAAGAGAAAATGCTGGTGTTGTGGATGTTGTAGATCAGATTAATAATAATAATAGCTAAGGTGGAAGTGGGTAGAGCATCTAATAAGGAGAGACGATGGTTGATGAAGTAGGAGAGTGACCGAGTGGAGACCATGTCCTGGTCCATTGTGCTGCTAAAAGCAAGTTGGAGGGACTATTTTGCTAAAATTAGTCGCAAACAATGAAGCTGAAAAAGTGGAATGGTCTGAAATAGGGATAGCCAAAAATGGGGCGAAACATGCTGAATATGATGATGATGTTGATGATAATGATGATCATGATCTTGATGAATAAAACCAATTTGAGTATGGTCTATTTTATTGACATCCAAATATTAAAATAGTTATTATGACACAAAATCTTAGCCTAATAAATAGTACTGGGGCCCTCTTGTAAGAAACATGATTTTAATTATGGTTTAGGATAGAAGGAAGAGCAAACGTATAAAATTTTAAGGTTTTATTAGGACTTTCGTACCTTTATATATTCCAGTGCGATACTAGAAAGAAGAGCCTTCATAATACTAGTCATACTACTCCAGACCTTCCTGAATATCGACTCTTTAAATTTGGGAATACCAGAACTAGAGAGGCGAATATATACTTTGCTGTTATCTTTAATTGCTCATTCTCTGCAAATTACCTTTAATCAAAGAATTAATCAGAATTAATATAGAAAAATGGAAAGTAAAAGCAAACTAACAGTTTTTTTTTAAATCAAGTCATAACTAAAATAAACAAAAGATTGATTAATCAAAATTTTGTGGTTACCAGTTGAAAATATTTTTTTGACTTTTAATTTTTATTTTTTTAACTGCTCACGCTGTTACGAAAGCAAAATGTTTTGTTACGATGATGAAACCAGATCAGAATTGTTTAAAAATCCGATCACTTATAGTCTTCCAGTCCGTATAGGTCACTGGAGTTCAAAATTGGCTCTTGATGAATCAAAACGTAACCTGACAGCATATAAAAGGGCCCATTGCCAATTACTAGTTGCAAAAACTAGAAGTATGTTACGAAAAGTTTTAGAATCAATTACTTTATCAATCGCTATTGAAACATTAAACTACGGAAGCGTTTATCAAATCATTGCTTCAGAATTACCCAACACGTTACAGGTGAAAAACCCACCTACAAAGGGACTTTATTTGTCAGGTAATTAAAAATCCAATAAATATAATGTTATTTACACGTGAAATAAATTTAGGATTAATGAATGAGAAAGATATTGATCAGGGTATAAATTTTATGCATGGATGCATGGTTACTGCATCCCCTGATAAAACACCCTGCAGGCGAAACACTTTTACATTTATATCCGCAGAAAATAAAACGGGAATAATAAATTACGGCGAGGATTTATACATCAGACTTATGGCTTCGGATGATGTTGCGCCCCTTTACCTCCAAGCAGAATACAGCACTATCGATACTTTTGGAAGTCATTTGTACGCACGATTATCCTCAATTCCTGACGTGTACTGCCATTTTAAAATCATCCACAGGCATCCTAGAATGAGAAAAGATTCGTTGGGAAGTGTTGTTATCCCTAATATACCAGTAATCATACAGCACGTTGCATCAGGTTTTAGTATAGAATTTCGTACGACATTTTTGTGATGCTTTGCTAATTTTAGGTAGAAATTTGGCAGCTGAAGTAACTAAATGGATCCCTACATTTTTTGGTTCAGAATGTGTAGTAACTTGCCACACTTTTCAAAATCAAAACCGAATTGAAACTGCTGAAAATTTGTGGAAAATTTCCGGAAGGCGGGAAGCAGATAAGGGGCTTATTATAAGAGCAGCAAAAGGAGAAGATATTCCAGCAGAGCTTTTAGAATAAAGCTGTAGTTTAAAACTATTTAAGAAAATTATTTAAATTAAAATGTAGATAATAATTGTAATAGTTTAGTCATTTACAGAAGTATCCAGCTGAATGGCGTTCCAATATTAAAGCATCAAACTGCAGGGTTCGATTTTTTTTAGAACAATTTTAAAAAAATAAGATATACTCGTAAATGTCTTGTTCTAAAGTTAGATTCAAGTGTTTATGTGGTTTTTTTGTTTATTTAAAAAAATACACGCAAATTAGGTTGTAGGTGTTGTGGTTTAATGCTGCCGAAAGTACAAACTACAAAATAGTAACATCCGCAATGATTAATTTTTTGTGATTTTATTTTCGCTAAAAATATAATTAACAAAGAAATGAAAACCTACACGCAAACTAAGATTTGATGATTTTACTTAATGGACGCAATTTTGAAGTAAAATCCAGAATGCTAACAATTCTTGCTTCGCAAATAATGATTAGTAGGGTGGACTTTCTTCATATCTATGAGATATTTTGCATTAGTTTGATCAGGAAGGAAATATTATATTACTTCTAACTAATGGTCAAAACGTCACAAAGCCAATGAAGGTATTTTTAATGTTCTTTTATTTTTCACTTTTAAGCCAAATTTGAGTCTTTGTGCAACATCAAGGAAAATAGCTCATTTCGTTTAAAAAAAATTCGGGATTGTAGATTATAGTATGTATAGTATAATGAGAAATTGAATAAGTTTGCGAAAAATAATTGTTAATAAGGATAGTACTTAGTACATTGCTGGTTGACATAATTAGATAGGGAAAATAATTTTTATTTTAAACATAATCTTGTCTAATAATTAGGAAAATATCTGCTTGTTCTTATCAACACACTGTATACGTTGATAGTGGTAAGTAATTTCTGAGAATTGATATAGCCCTTGTAACATGCATGTATGATACCCAATAAGATTATTAGAAAACTCTAATAAGAATTCACCTAGTTACTCTATTTTTCGTTAGATGGTGCATAAATGAAGTTGTGATATTGGCGCAATCGCTCTCCCACACAAAATTACACAAAACGTCTCTTTCTCACCTATAAAATTCGACAGAGAGAACTACACCGAATCATTTCAATAGATCGCAACGAAATATTTTTAACCACACCAAGTTCTAGCTTTTTCTCTATTTAAAGCGTGTATTTTAGTAACGTCGTCTCTATTTCGAGCCAATTTCATTTAAAACCTGCAACATCGGCGCGCTATCGTGTAGTACCGACAGAATCACAAATCTAAAATAATGTTGAAATGCGGGCGGATATAATGCCAAAAGTACAGACTTATTTACCTTATGCAAAAGCCATAAAGCGTGCAATATGTGAAATAAGTTGTGATAATTAGTTCGATAAATTGTATATGAAAGCGAAATTTTTACCATGCTTTGCTAGATTTGCGAAATCAGGTGAGTTGCAGGTGTAAAATTGCAAAGATTTGCTAATTTTGAATGGCATACGCATTGAATTTTATCTTATCATTTTGCAGATATCAACAGTTTTGTTTCTTTAAACGTATTTACCAAAATATCAATTTCTTGCGCATTTGAAATTTGATACACACTTTCAGGTTTTTCACCTTTATTTATGTTCTTACAAGGTTACACGTTAATTTCGCTTTAATTCTAAAGAAATGTTTTAGTTCGAGTAGTTTATATTTAGTCAGCATGGATGTTGTGACGTGATTTATTTTATCGCGTACCATTCAATAAAGAAATGCAATTTAATTATAGTCAGTGTTATTTTAAGCAGACTTTAATTTAAAAAGTGTCAATAGCTTGCAATAAAAAAGGGATAATTATATAAGTTTTGTGGTGGTACAGTTATTGATCTGGTACGAGCCTCTTTGTCTTGCACGTTACGTGGTTATCTCTCTGCTTTTACACCCCCACGTGGGCAGGCCGACGTCACATACAAGATTTACCTGACGCAAATTAACGGTAAAAATGCCAAAGTGTAACATATAGCATTTTATTTTTAATTAAAATGTCTGTTCCTGCCGTAAAATAATTCATTCACCATTTTTGTTGAATTCAAATTAAAACATTAATATTTTTAACAATTTATTTTTTATTTTGTAAATTTTGTTCGATTTGAATCAAAATTATCACGTTGATTAATTCGCAAATGTTTGGGTATAACCGTTGATTGATAATATATCAATTAACGGTGTAACATTTTAGTGAGAATATATAATAGAATTGACATTGAAAGTAATTTAAATACAACAATTTTAACGTTGTTGACCGCATATCCTTGTATTTAAGAGATGTTAATTATAAACATTAAAATTGGAATGTTATACCTTTACAAAAACCTAATTTTTAGCCATAGAAAAAGTCGTGAAATTACTGTATCTGTGTTACATATTAAAATTATTTAACAATTTTTAATTACCACACAAAAAGACCTTATTTATTATGGAGTAATTTCGTTAAATTCGTTTTCAAAATGTCTGTCTGTTTCTCCGTATTTACTACGATAATTATCCATGGTGACTGCTTGCTCTATTGTCTATTCTAGAGTTTATTCCAGTGGTCTTCAAAACTCTTTTAATTACTTATGTACCACCAAGGCAGAAAGAAATAATATTTATGATTTTGTTAAGCAGAAATCTAATGTGAAAATATTTAAAAACAAGTCGTATTTATATTTTTCTTCTTCTCCTTCTTTTTCTTCTTCTCCTTCTTTTTCTTCTTCTCCTTCTTTTTCTTCTTCTCCTTCTTTTTCTTCTTTTCCTTCTTTTTCTTCTTCTCATTCTTCTATCACTGCTTTAGGCAATACGCCTGTTTATCCTTCATTCCCTTGCCAACTGCTTTCTTACTTGACGTTGTCACTCCATCTTTTTCAAGGGCGTTCAACACTCCCGCGCCCTAAAAGCGATTTATTGCGGGCAATCCATTCTCTTATAGCTCATCATATTAATGTGTTCATTCCATTCGCTTTTTCTGTCTGCTATTCAGTTGTTAATGTCATTTACTCTGCACAATTCTCTTATTTCATCACCCCGTCTAGTAGCGTCTTCCCTGTAATTCTGGGAAGTATCTTCATTTTCATTGATTCTAGTAGCCTCTTCGTTTTTGGTGTTTTCGGCCCCAGTCTCAGCTAATTTCCGCCTTGTAGATTCTTGACTTTCCATTGATTCCCAAGCTCAAGGGTATTTTGATGTTGTTTTGTGGGGGATATTATTATGTTAAGGTATTTGGTTGTGAAATTCAATTTGTGCACTAGTTTTTATAAGTCGTCTTCGCTCTCTTAGATGAGCTGCATGAGCATGACATCGTCGGCGTAGCATACAGTCTTAACCTCTCTGTTTTCCATTTTGTATCGTCTCATTAGTCGAAGCTTTTTTATGATTTCATCCATTATGAGGTTGAGAAGAAGAGGGCCCCACTCTTCATATCCGCTTTTTATTTCTTGTTGGATAACCTCTACGTTGACATTAAGTTTGCATCACAAGGGTATTTTTGAAGTTGTCACGCCCCGGACGCCCCTTATTTTTGTGGAAGATATTATCATGTATCATGTTAAAGTATTTGGTTGTGCAGTTTAATTTGTGCATGAGTCTTCTAAGTGGTCTTCGCTCTCTGTGCACGACATATTCAGCGTAGCATACTCTGTTTTCCATTTTGTGTCCACTTATTAGTCGAAGCTTTTTTATGATTTCATCCATTATGAGGTTAATTAGAAGCGGGCTTGATGAGTCTTTCTGGCAGATTCCACCACCGAATGGTATTGGTTCAGTGATTCCTTCTTCTAATTTTGCCTAAATTTGGCTTGCTACGTATATGTTCTCTCTAGTCTTAATTATAATGTGCGGTATTTGCCTGTTTATAGCATATGCATGACATCATTTAATTGTATCGCGGTCGAAAGCTTTGGTCAGATCGATAAAGCACATATAGCTTCGACAATGTATCTTAACTTTACTTTTGTTTATCTTTTAAGTTGGATGTTAAATGAGGTTTTCGTAGTATTTTTCTATGCACCTAATTGTGGATAAACTTATCATTAAAAATATCATTAAAGGGTTTAAGTCAACGATGATTCTTGTTTGTCTCGAATACGCTTATTTTGTGCATTGCTTATTTGTTTAATGGACGTCATATAAGTTAATTTTATTTAAGTTTTAATTTTATCATATAATTGTAAAGCATAGATTGTAATCATCAAAAAATTAAGATTTTAGTAAAAAACTCAAAAACTAAACTTAGATTTAATCAAGTTTTCGTTGAATTTGCTTCAGGTATACTCTTTTATGTCCTAAACATATGCCAGAAATGATTTTATTGACCACAGAATATAATTTTTTGTCATTTTTTACCATTAGCGGATCCAGGGAGGGGGATCGCACACCCCTTGAAACTGTATTTATATTTATCATCTTGGTTTGTTTTGTATAATTTAAAATTAACTTGAAATACTTTTTTTTTTAAGAAGTAAAAAAAAATTATTTTTTACAATGCCCAATGTTCTATAAATGCAATTTATTATACCATTCTTACGTCTGTTAATAGAGATATTCATCTTCCTTTAAATTTGGATATTCCAGGTTTTTATAGCGGGACGCGCAACGTCCACCCACTTTTATTTCCAAGTTAATACTAACCTGAAATATAGATTTTCATAATTTTTTCGCCCCCTCCTTGAGCATTTTCTACCCGCCACGGTTTTTTACCCTTCATGGTACCCTTTCGCATATCAGCGTATCTCTGTCTTAAATTTCAACATTAAAATTATTTTTTAATATTATTAAAGATTTTTATCTTGAAAATTATTTTTTTTATTTTACCAAAGGCATACAATGGTTTTTCATGTTATTTCTTTTTTAAGTAAGTAATCCTTCATTAAAACTTTAAATTAATATTCGCAGAAATATTCAATTTAAAGAGTTGGAACCAACTCAGCTAAATTTTTTGTAAATTTTATGTTGCAATTCCCTTATATTCTTTATTTATGTGTGTATTAAAAATGTCATTACATTCTAAAGGACATTGCGCAACAATAGCCTTCCTTGTATTCCGCGTGAGGCAATTTGCCATATGGAAAATCTCAAGGAGAATTTATGCACTAAGGCTTACAAACGATCCCGAGAATAATTACACACGTATTAAAAAAAGATATGAATTTCATTACACAGCAAATTGAAATTGTATGACTCGTTAAAAATGAAAAGATAGATTTTGACACTTTTAATCAGTATTTTTTATACACGAAGTGTTTTTACTTTAAATGGTCATTCGTTAAAGTTAAATTTTAAATATGCAAATTTTGTTCATTTACTTACCTTTAATTTATATTTTCGTTTTGAGCGAGTCCCCTCGTTATCGAGTGCAGACTCTGAGTCTACTCTTTTGCCTAATTTTTACGACCTTAAGTAACAGGGCACGGGACCAACTGCTTTTAATTTAGCTTCCGAATTACCCTGGAGCAGAGAGAAATTAAATTTAGAGTTTTTATAATGACCCGAATTTAAACTATCGTTCTTTGTTACATCTGCCTTTCATTTAGTGGTGGATTTTTATGCTCCCTTTCACACTTTTCTAATAAAGAGATAATTTCAGAAAGACTATAGTTTGTTAGGACATATGTTAGGTAAACATGTATGACTCTTATCCTAGTTACTATATTTAACAATTGTATAATTTATTAATTTTAATTTTAAACAATCAATTCCCAGAAATATACTGAAAATTGTGTTTACCTTAAATATTTATTGTCAGGTTTGCATTTTTTTACAAAAGATTACGAATACCTCGTTCAATAAGTACTAACACTATGTAGCAACGAGACGTAAACTAAGAAAGGTCACCATGAAGGTGAGAAGGGGAATTTTTTATGTAAAGAGTTGGACGTATAGCCTGGTTTACACGGACCAAGTAAACGGCCATGTAGAACGGTAAAGTTAAGTAGAATATTCTTCTTGCAACGTGTAAACAGTTCTGGTCAAGTATCAACTTACGTCTTGTAATGGGAAAAGTCAAGTAGTTCTGCCCAGTGAACAAGTAAGTTGACTTGACTGCTACTCTCACCACCAATTTTAACCCTTGATTGCGTACTTCATCAGCCACTTTACCAATGTGAACGGGATGAGGCCAGTTGACGGGCCTAATCAGTAGTCAATTCGTGCATTTTCTCCCTTTCTTTATGAAGTTTTAGAATGATAAAGAGAGCAAAAACTATCCGGTTTGTTGGGCTTTACTATAGGAAAGATTGCGTGTGGGATAAAAACCTGAGAAACGCTGCCAAAGAGGATGTGGTCAGGAAGAAAAGTTTTGTGGTAATAGAGTTGGAGCAAAAAATAAAGATAATCAGAACAACGTACAATCAGAAGGCGTTGAAGATTTAACAATCAAAGAAATCAACTAAACCGTCCCAATAATTTTTACGGGGTCATTCTGAGCCATCCAGTGTTCTTGAGGATCTTCAAACCTCTACCTTCTTATCAAGTTAGAAGACGTTCCGTATATTCCGCTATGCGCGAGCTAATTCCGACTCCACCCCCATTTCTCATCCAATTCTTTAAACTCTTCCAAAAGACGATTTGTTAAATGAATATAACAAACCACCACAACGCGACTTGCAGCTATGTTATTCACACCCACTTCACTACTAACCAAGTGTAAACGTGTTTGCCTAAGTTAAGTCAAGTTAAGTAAAACCAAACCACGCGAAGGCAATTACTGGACCCGCGACTTAACTCGTGTAAACCCGACCTATGTCCGGCGTGTTATTTAACAAGTAGGTGTTAAGTAGGGATTGACTAATGGAAAATAGAATATAATTTCAAAGAATTAAATACATTTTTTTCATTTTGGTTCAAAATTTATAAAATAAATAAAGAATCTTTTATTTTTTATTACGGATTTTGCTTCAGGTAATACATAAATAAGTTCATGGATATTTCTGAAAGTATCGGGGCAAAATATTTTAAGAAATGAATATACTTTTATAACTTTCGCGCTAGGTAGATACAATCTTAGAATGGCTCAATAACACCCACACAGTCATTTTTTTATGTTATAACGAGGAAAAAGAACCCTTCCTGACGTGTATCGTTGAAGGTGATCAAACCTGGATGCAACGTTATAAGTAATAAGCCTAAAAGCAAAAAGGCAGTCTTTAGAATGATGACACATGTCTTCCAAGAAAAAGTTTATGTCTGATAAACACTGCAAAACTAATTTATCCGCACTTCTTCAGATCTTACAGCAAATTCCATGCAGCTCTCTTTTTCTGATTATCATCTGCTTAGATATCTGAAAAACGCTTTAAAGACGTCTTTTAGAGAAGCTCTTTGCAACATTTTAATGGCTGAAAAACTGCAATCATTTAGGTCATTTCCGCCACTTTTTAATCATATTAGCACCATCCATGCAACGGTAACGGTTTTCGTTTTGATGTCGGCAAAAGTGCAAGTTGTAGTTTGCGTTTAAAGAATTGTATTTAACCCAATCAGATTACCACGTTGATAGATATTAATCAAGCGACAATCCTTGTATGAAGAATTAGGATTTCTACGAGATAAACAAACACCCACTACGTGATTTGGTAAATGGACATGTGGATTGGACGACCAGGTCACTGAAAAAGAGAGACCATCATATTCATGTGATAAATACCTTTAAATACTTCCCGAAATTATTTTCCAAAAACGAAAAATGCACCTAAAAGATTATTGACGAAATCAAAAAAGATCAGATCCTCAACAGAAAGAAGCCGGAGCAGTAAGTTGCTGCTAACCTCCAGTAGAAAAACGTGTATAACGAGGAAGAACCTACAATATTGAGAGGGTTGTTACTTACTATAGACTTCGACTAATTACTTATCACTTGATACCTTATATCCGGAGATCATTTTGGCAGACCTAGTGAAGCGCGATCTTTTCTGCCCGAAATTTTTATTTAAGTACTAAAATGTCCAAGGAAAGATATTTTACCGCGACTTAACTTTTTTTCTAATAAAATAAAAAATATTTGAGATGATAACTGGCATCGCTAAGGATCCGTGATCAAAACCGCGTCACTTGAAAAATCTCTGTGACGTACAACTGCTATGTTATATAAGATAAGAATATAAAAATTACAGAAATAGTGGCAGGCACACGTCATCACTATGGAGTACCCGAATCACATTATTTTGACGTATTATTCAGAGGCGTCAACCTACCAATTTACACATGTCAAAAATAAAATTATATGTCGTAGCTTAGCTTAGGTTCCGTTAGGTTAGGTATGTCGCAAACTTATGAAGTGAACCCAAAGATCCACTGCGTATTTATTTTTCTATACTGAAGCAAAATATTTAAACCCTTTTCCTGCTTATATTAAAAACGTAAAGCGGTGTATCATATTCCTCTAAAAATATGAAAACTAAAACAAATATGTACGAGAGTTGTTACACAATTTTTGCATACGCTGTTTTCAAATTCAATAAAAGCTGCATAAATGTAGATGGAAAAAAATTGCATTCAAGAATAAATAAACGTTTTATATCATTTTGATGGATGCACCACAATAAACAAACGTAAATTTTATTTATGTTTATTAAGATAGTATTCCAGCAACTAGTTCAGCTTGAATAAACGTAGGGAAAATTGTGCAACTACAAACAAATACATCAATGAGAAGATAGTTGCAATTAAATAATAAAGGTAACATACAAATGTGTAGAAAGGATATAATTGAAATAAAATTTTGACTGTAATTCTTGTTGACAATCTGTAAAACGAATCTATTCGTATAAAAGAGTTGTGTACATGTGCTCTCAACAAATTTAATTTTTTTTGTAATCCAATTCAATTCATTTTGCGATAAGATAACCAATATGTCGTTTTTAATTTTTAAATTTATTAACAAGTGGGCTGCATTTGTTTGTAACACTGATAAGTAAAAAATTGCATTTTTTAGATGTATATGTTAATGTTTAGGCATATTATCAGCGCCGGATATAAAGTGGCCTATAGCCACAGCCATTTATATTTCTGTTCTCGGTGATAAAAATTTGTAGAAATTATTCTAAATTTTAATATAAGGGTCCACAATTTTGCGGCTTTAGGCATATGCCTCAAGGGCCTATTGGAAAACCCTATCTAGTATACGCTCAAAGAAATGAAAATTTTAGTTTTGGAAAGAGTCATAAAAGTTAAAATTTAATATTTTTCTATATCGTATGAATTTTGATACGCTAAAATTTTTATATTTTGCTATAGAAGATTTTAATTCTTACATTACAGCATGCCTGATATTTTCCAAATTCCTCGTATAATTCGCCTTTCATCAAAGCAAAAACGCAAATAAGTGAAAAATGACCTTCAGAAATCTTAAGTTTGATAATTGCAGGGGAAGAATATGGGATATGCGTTTGCATTTTTTTTTTCATTTTTCCAAAAACATTTATGATTTAGATAAACGTTCATAAATGTTTAAACGTGGCTGTTGTTGGAAAAGTCGCCAAAATCGCTAATAATGAAAGTTCTGTTTATTCTCGAATCCAAATAAATGGAAGCGTGCCACATTGACTAAAGTTGCCATTAGTTCTAGAAAGCCATTTCAAACCGATGTTCTCTCTTATTTGGTGTGTTTAAACTTTCTTCTGGACGCCATTTAGGTACAACTAAGATTGTAAGACCACGTTAACCAAAACCGTTGTCGAAAAATACTTCCAACAGGACTTTTTAGTTGATGGCCTTGCCGGTATTGCTTTTAGTACAACAATGGAAGTTCTATTTATTTACAAATCCAAACAAATGAAATTCACGTGTTAGACACATTTTTTCCATAGGTTTTTTTTTATCCCAGTGGTGGTCTACTTGTACATTTACTATTTGGTGTTCAACCGATTTTACGTGTTGGGCATTCTTTTCACATGCTTATATAATTTTACGAGGGCTACTAAAAAAAATTCTTGAAATGTAATAAAATATACAAAATTTAAAAATTTAATAAATGACTCAAAGTATTCGCTTATAACATAAATACACTTTTTCATATTCTCAAACCAATTGCAAAATTTGTTTTTCACTCTAAAAGTGATACTTTAGCAACCAGTGTTCTTTTACTAGCTGCTTTAAAAGAAGTTTAATTTCGCTCGTTACCAATTTTGTTTTTGATGTCTGGGAACAAAAAAAGTCACAAGGTCTTAAGTAAGGACCTACCTTGCTTAAAATATATGTTCAGTATAACTAGAAACGAAAAATAGCAGAAGTGAGTATTCAAATGCACGATCACTGGTTAGCAAATTTTTCATTTGCGGACAATCGAGTAATTGTAGTTGGTAACTGGCAAATGATATGTTGAGAGAGTTAGTTGGGTCTAAATTTAAATATGGCAAAAAAATGGTAGAGCAAAGACAAGACGTAGAATTACAAATAACACAACTAAGGGAATGTATGGAGTATAAATATTTTGGACGCTTAGTGGCGGACGATGGTACATCAAAAAGGAATATAGAAAAGAGTTTAGAGCAAGGAAGGAATGCTACCTGTAGGAAGAAATTGGGAGCAACCTTGATGGACTTCCTAAGAAGAGTATGCAAAATGTCACGATATATATACCTGACGAAAAAATAAAAAGGCAAAGGAGTACTGATAAAATAGAAATTTTACAGTTGTATATTGGCCACGTAAGGAGAATAAATAAAGAGCGATGGCCGATATAAAAGTATATCACATAATAGAAGGAGGAGGGGAATACCTGCGATAACATGCAGCATGGAATTATAAAATAAAAACACTTGACGGTCGAAATGTTGGATGCGGCAGAGGCTATAGGAACTCCACCAAAAAAATAAGGAAATACTTGTTTGCTTAAAAACGGACTGTCAAGTGAATTATAGGTAAATAATTTTATATTCTTAGAAAATGGGCGTTAAAAAACGCTGGTAAAACTAATACATTACAGAAAAATTTAATGCACCACTCGTGAAGTGTATTTCTTTAGATTTCTGGTAGTTTTTCTAGAATTTGTAGCGTTTGAGGTTTTGCCTCTTAATATTATTACAAAATATTATATTGAGATATCTGAGCCGGTTGTCATAGCTATAGTGTAATGAAAAATATTATAAAAACGAGTGTGAAGTTTAGTTAATTAACTTTAACATTGTGTTTTATTTCGAGAGCCGTATGTGGGTTTGGTTCTTGCTCGGCTTTAAATCCGCATATTTTGGTAAAGGAATTACCACAGTGGCGCCCAACGTGGGGCGCCAGTGTAGAACTTCCCTTAAATGCTACAAAATGTATTTTGTTTCTTTTCTCAAGTCCTTATTTGAAAATTTGGAAAAATAAGCAAAACTCATGTGAAACTTTTACCTATCTAGAAACATCTACAACAAATAATTGTGGAATGTAAGAAAGATAATAGAATCAGGTTGCAAAGAAACAGCAAAATGCTTTTGTTGCTTCCTTCCACTTACATTTCTGATTATTCTTCCAAACATTCTCATTGGAGAAGAAATAATGCTTTTTTGGCATTTTTAAAATTCGGCGATATGTGAGATTTATTCTATACAAGTGGCTTTTTTCATTTCAAATTTTGGAAAGCCTATAAGACATGAATAATTGCTTGTAAACTTTATTACGATATTGCTAAGATTTCCAAATTCAAAAGGATCTAATCAGTAAGGGTTATTAAGCCCAATACTTCTTTTTCTTCAAAATATGTTTCGTGAAATCGAAAATAAATGTAAATATTATTTCTGAGGTAATAAAATGTTAAAAATAAAAACTAATTAGAGCATATTTGGTAATAACGAGATTTCTAATTCTTAATATTTTATGTTAACAAATAACTTACTTAATACTACATAAAACTAAAGATGTTAATTATTATTAACTAAGACCTCCTCTTGAACTTAAAATTTAACATTTCATCACTTGCAATATAAAATCAAATTTTTTTTTACGCAGCAATAAATTTAAAACTAAATATGGGATTATTTTAACAGTAAAAGTTAATTAAAAGTTTATTGTGAAACCGCTCTTTAAGTATGCATATGAGGCATTTTTATGTATTACCGTTGATTATAATGCACAAAAAAACTTTCATAAACAATATAACTGCATACTCAGCGTAAAGTTAATGCATTGTTTTATCTTTTATAAAGGATTTAAAAAATTGTAGAAAGTGATTAGTGGCTATTATTAAATTTTAAAAATGTTAATAAATTATTAAATTATTTTTAAGAAAATTTGCATAAATTAGCTATTTTTTACCTAGGAGTAAATAAAAATATTTAATACCCACTGTTTCCAAAAATATCTCTCAAACTGGATAACTTGATTTTACTTATAAGTTCTTCACCATGTATCTGCACATGTTATTTTAGTTTTAGATTAAACTAAAAGTGTTAATTTATTAAAGAATTATATGTATTAATACTTCAATCAACGGTAAAAGTATTATCTTGTAAGTCGTTACTTTTTCACTTTTTTAACAAACATGAGCAACTTTTAGTTTACTAATGGTATTGGATATTTGACAAATATACAAATAAAATGTGTCTATTGTGCGGAAAAAAACCATTTGACAAGCTTCAGCAATATCGCAACAACTGCCAATACACGTCTCATAAACTGCTGAAGCACACCATTTCAAACTTTTCAATTAATCTTATTTTTAGACATTTTGTTTGATGTGCATGATGTTATTACATCCCTTTCATTCATGCTAGAAAACAAAACTATTACGTCTTTTATTAAAGAGAAATCTTTAATTGTAATCAATATTTGTATTATTTCTTGTAAACATTTGTAGTTAAATTTTCATTCTTGCTTGGAAGGTTATTTTTACTCTATTGATTCTAACGTGTTGCTTTCGTTTGAAAATTGATATTT
>JARJDX010046292.1:0-12124 GCA_030264735.1 Gymnusa sp. GC000175 | reverse complement strand
CTTTTACTGTCTCCTCAATCCATACAGGTTGGTTACCGTATTACCGCCTAGGTTAGCCACGTTACCAGGGTTTACCAGTTTTGGCCGTGAAAGTCGGAATTGAGTATGAGAGGCTATGCGATAATCTCTTCTTATACGATAATCATGTGGTACGTATACAATACCCCCTATACACAACTTTCATTTACAAATTTGAAACATATCCGTTACTTTAAAAAAAACAAAACTATATTTCCTTAATTATCAGCCAATTAGGTTGGCAGTAAGTCTCTGCAACTTCATTTTATTGTGAAATGTATGTTGGCAATAACATCCATAGTGACATCCGTCATTTTTTAATAATATATGTATAACCTATTTCATTAATTGTCAGTTCCAGGACGACCAGTTTAGCCCAAACCGTCTGAGGGGACATCAACAAACACACACACACGCACACACACACACACACACACACACACACACACACACACACACACACACACACACACACACACACGCACACCCACCCACACACACACACCCAGTAAAATTTACTCCCTGTCCACTGCATATTCAGGCATAAATTTTTAACTTTGACAACCAATTTAAACAAAGAAGTGTCAATAAACAAACGTCTTTAACGCTTGTTAAACGTCTTAAACGCCAAAAATATAAAGTATCATAACATTATAATCAATTAACAATTAAGTATTAATGTAACAATGACGTCGTGTAATACTCATTTGAATCAACTTAATGGAACAGAAAAGAGTAGATTTAAAATAGGTTTGTAATATTCGTTCTTTTAGAAAATAAAAAGCATTGTTATAGATTTGTCCATTCTATTCAAAATTTAGATGAAGCAACTTTACATACTCGGTATCCTCGGTATTCTTTGGTATTCGTAATGAGTGCGCATGCCTGTAGTTTTTCACGTTATATATTTCGCGCTATTTTCGTCCCCAAGTACTTTTTTAACCGCTCCGTAGTTGTCTTGCATCTTGTTTGCTCTTGTTACAAGACTTGTATTTAATATATAATTTACTCAACTTATTATATTTCTTAACTAAAATGCCTAATAAACCACAATTCAAAGTCGGTAAGTAAATATTGTAAATAATTTAAACAACTTCTTGCATAAATTGAGGTTATGTAGCCACCATGCTGTGCTAAGTAAGCTAATATATTTTATTTTTTAGCCGACATTAAACTGGCAGAATGGGGACGCAAAGAAATCACTTTGGCTGAAAATGAGATGCCGGGACTTATGAGTCTTCGCAAACAGTATGGACAATCAAAACCTTTAAAGGGTGCTCGAATTGCTGGGTGCCTTCACATGACTGTACAAACTGCAGTTCTTATGGAAACATTAATGGAAATAGGAGCTGAGGTAATTTATGATACATGTATTTATTGATTAACTGAATTTTCTACTAAAATTTAAATCGATTAATTTAAGTCATATATAAAGTATTTTAAAAAATTTGTAGTGTTAGAGTAATTTACAGAGTTGCAGTCTGGTGAGCGGTTAAAATGAATAATATCTGATTCAGCAAAAATACTTTATTGAATTATGATGTTTATCGAATGTTATGTTGCCATGGCATTTTGTCATGGCATTCTACATGCCGTGTGCTAGCAGCGTCGCTATCACACAAAACTGTATTGTGTGTTGCCTACAAATCTAACAATAAGGGTTAAAGTTAGGGGTTCTCTGTCAAAAATTAGGACAACTGGTCAACTTTGCTTCTCTTGACTAATCAACTTTATTTTTTTATATTTTTATAAGTAAATTTATTTACTACGCATGTTTCAAAATTCATAGGAGCTTTTTAAATTTATAATTTAAAAGTAAGATAGAGTTATCATGCAGTTTTTAAAAATTCAAAATATATATTTTTTATTTTTACATTTTAATTTAAGGATTTTTTATAATTTGTGAATTTTTAAACATTTTAAAATTCGAAGGGGCTTGTTAAATTTCCCGCGTTTCATTTACCAATCAGATTGCTTATTTTGAGGAAATAAGCAATCTGATTGGTAGGAAAAACGCGGGAAATTTAAAAAGCGCCTTCGAATTAAATAAATTATAAAGTTAAAATTAAATAATGAATGATGTATCCATAATTTTATTGTACCATTTTTGTAAATGATTTCTTTTCATTTTGTTTTTTTTTACATTTTGTATCTAATAATAAGCAAATATTATATCATAAACTCATATCACAATGTTAGCAATCTCTAATATTTAGGTTTCTCCAAAAAACATTATGTTATTGTGCATTTCATAATTAAAAATGTTTAAAAATTGAGTAAAGATGACATTTGAACTTACTTCTGAACTTTGTAGATAACTTATTATAATTTCATAACTATTGAAGGATATATCTTACTACTGATAACAAAAGAGTGCAATTATTATTTAAAAATATTTGTAGCTTAACAACTTATTCAACTTAAAAATATATGATATTATGAATATACAGTGTGTTCAGCTGCATGGCCTAAAACTTTAAATGCAACTACATATAAGATATCAAAATATATCAGTTATATACAGGGTTTCTCAAAAACTCAAATAGAAACCCCCATTTTTTATTGCATATTTAGATTCTGGTGGAAAAAATACGTAACCGTTTCTTAAGAAACTTTTTGGTAATCATAATAGGTGACGCTATAAGGGCAGAAAAAACAAATCTTGCGATATTTTTCCCCTGCGATTACATCGTCACCAACAATCATTACAAAATACTGTTTTAAGTAAAACACATTTATTTTGTTTTTGTCCAATCCGAATCTGCAAAAAAAAGTAGCAGTACCCGCAGTTTAGCTCAGCGGTCTAGGCATCCGACTGCTGAGTGCAAGATCGTCGGTTTAAGCACCACAGCATGCTAAATATCTATTTAATTATTTAAATGCCCAACCCGACTTGCCCCTACGCTGGCAAGTCGGGTTTCATGGCTAAAACCTTCTCTGGTCCGGAGTTAGATGAGAAATTATGTAACTCAAGTGGTTCGGAATCCACGCTAAACTGTAGGCCCACCTGTAATGTAAGTTGCCAGCATTACAGGCAGAGAAGAGGCTATACGTCAGGAGTGACGTCCTAACAATCTGACGACGACGACCCTCTTGAAAATTTAAATTTTTCCCTCGCCCAACGCAAAGGGGCAGACTGGGTTTGTGGAGTAAAAAAATAAATGACATTTACCTAAAACACTCTTTTGTGATCACCGTTGGTAGTGAATGCTGTAATTAGATAAAAAAAAATATCGCAAAATTTGTTTTTCCTGCGTGTGCAGCGCTACCTGTATTGAGTGCAAAGAAGTTTTATAAATAAAAGTTATATTTTTTTCAGTAGAATCTGAATAAAAAAATAGAGCTGTGGTCACTATTTACCAATTTGAAACATAATCCTTACTTGTAATATAAACATAATCAAATCTTAATATTTATCAGCTAAAAATTCCAATAGTGACACCTGTCACTTTTGACCGATATACAGGGTGTCGTTTTTCGAGGCCCGCGTAAAAGAACCGTAAAAGATACGAGGTCGGTTAACTAAGGGCAAAGTTGCCACATTAGGGGACCAATTTAATGATGTACATATTTGTTTTTCCAAAATTATGCATAGGTAATTAAATAAAGCGAAAATTTAAATCAAAAGAATCACTAGGGGTTCTCAATTTTTTTTTACTTTACCGCTTTGAAGTTATTGGTACTAACTTTTAATTTTCAAATAAGACTCAAAGTTATGTTTAATACTGTTAAATGGAGATTTATTTCTCTTTCTAACGAAATAAACCACATGCATATTAAAAACAAAATTGACTCAGAAATTATTAAATTATTGGTTTTATTTATTTCGAGATCCCAATAGTGGGGCTCGAAAAACGGACATCCTGTATAACCTATTTCATTAGTTGTCATTTATGTTAAGAGTTTAAATTTAAATATTCAGGCCAATTAGTTTAGCACCACTTCGAAAACAACTTTTTCTGAATGAGGGGAGTCGAAAACGGATATTTCCGCAAAAATCTCTGATTCGAAAATTTAGGTGATTACTATACTTTCATTTACGAAGTAAATTTAAGTGTGGGTTTCCAATTTGAAATATTTGAAAAATTAAGTATATAACTGATAAGTTTTAATATCTGATGGTTGCATTTTGAGTTTTAGATAATGAAGAAGTTTTTATAAAGAATCAAAATTTTTCTTAAAATTTATAATAAAAAAGTTTTCCAATTAAAATGTTTGCATTCTAGAAAAATTTATAAAGGTTTAGTAATTGTGATTTCCCAAACCTTAGCTTTCTCGAGATTTGGAAATTCCCACATTGGTAATTTTTTTTTTTGGGATTCCCGTTTGAAATTCTCGGGAATCTCGATATTATAATAATTATATTCTTATGGTTGCACTGTTTTTCCGCAGAACTTTTTATTTAACTCGCTATGTGCAAGGTGATTCTTTAGATGGCGTTTCTGTTTTTTTGGGGGTTCGGGCATAGTCTCCATTGTTTGTAGTATTGATTTGGGACCTTGTGAGTATTCTTCTCCCTCATCAAGTGTTCTATTTTGAGTAGTTAGTGCCATATTGTCTGCATAACAAAACTTTTTTGCGACTGGTTAATTTTTTTCCCGGGGATTTGAAATTCTCGGGAATCTCGATATGGTAAAAAATATTTTTAGTTTCACAAAAACAGAAGAAAATGGCTAACTACAGACACACAAACACATCATGACAAAAATGGTCAATATTTGTTCAGACAACCTCAAAATGTTGACAATCTGATGAAATTCAAAAGTTCAATACATTCCCTTTTCGGAAAAGCAATATTTATTGTATATAACTTTCCTTGACTTTTCTAATATTCTTTGGCTTATTGTGTAGACTCAATTTTAAGTGTTTCCAAATGGAAAAACCTATCTTCTGAAATGGCCGTTAGATAAATTCTTTAATCTACGTTTACTGTATTTAAGTAATTTTGAACAATGGCTCTATAATGAGGCAGAAACTATACCAATCTGTAGACATTTATTGGCTATAATGATAATTATTGTATTTATAAAACTTTTCTAAAAATGTTGATATTCTAATCCATTTATTTGTTTTTAATAGGTACAATGGTCAAGTTGTAACATTTTCTCAACCCAAGATCACGCAGCAGCTGCTATGGCAAAGCGTGGAATTCCAGTATACGCTTGGAAAGGTGAAACAGATGAAGAATACCTTTGGTGCATTGAACAAACACTAGTATTTCCTGATGGAAAGCCAATGAATATGATATTAGATGATGGTGGTGACTTAACAAATCTTGTACACTCCAAATATCCTCAGTACTTAACTGACTGCAGAGGAATCAGTGAGGAAACCACAACAGGGGTACACAACTTATACAAAATGTTCAAAGAAGGAAAATTGAAAGTACCTGCTATTAATGTAAATGATTCAGTAACTAAAAGTAAATTTGATAACTTATATGGATGCAGGGAATCTCTAATTGATGGCATTAAAAGAGCTACAGATGTGATGTTAGCAGGCAAAGTTTGTGTAGTTGCTGGTTATGGCGATGTGGGCAAAGGTTGTGCCCAATCACTTCGTGCCTTTGGTGGAAGAGTAATAATTACAGAAATTGATCCAATAAATGCATTGCAAGCAGCTATGGAGGGATATGAAGTCACAACAATGGATGAAGCTAGTAAAGAAGGGCAGATTTTCGTAACAACAACTGGTTGCAAGGACATTATTATGGGCGAACATTTCATGAGCATGCGAAATGATAGCATTGTTTGTAATATTGGGCATTTCGATTGTGAAATTGATGTATCTTGGCTTGATAAAAATTCAAAAAGCAAAACAAATATTAAACCTCAAGTCGATAGATATTTATTGAGTAATGGTAATAATATTATTGTATTAGCTGAAGGAAGATTAGTTAATCTTGGCTGTGCTATGGGACATCCCTCATTTGTCATGTCAAATTCTTTTACTAATCAAGTTCTTGCACAAATCGAATTATGGACTAAACCAGGACAATATGCTATTGGAGTTCATATGTTACCTAAAAATTTGGATGAAGAAGTTGCTCGTTTACATTTGGAACATTTGGGAGTTAAACTTACAAAACTTTCAACTGAACAAGCTAAATATTTGGGTATTCCAGTGGCTGGTCCATATAAACCTGATCATTACCGTTATTAAAAATTTAAGATGTGAGCAATAAAAAAAAATGAATTAAATTTTATTTAATTTTCCATTTTTACATGTTATCATAATTGGTTACCTGACGCATCTGTAGGCAACCCAAAAGACATTTGGTATTTGTTGTTATCATATCATGGGTTCAATACTATAACTAGGTAACTCGAAAAGTAATATTTTGAGCAAAACGTAAATTTATCTTTGGCCTCTACTGAACAGAACAGTCGTTTCCTACTTGCAGAGTTTGGAAATGCAGCGCAAGGGTTCATTTGGATAGGCTCAGAGATATCTACTTTTAGCATTAGAAAGTCCCACACTACAACTTACTAAAGTACTAGACAACAAATTTAAAAAAAAAATGAGATACCTAGTTATAGTATTGAACCTACGATATGTAATCAATTACATTTTAACCATTTGGATATTTTTTTTATTTGATTTTTAATAAACTCAATACTTTACTGTGACGCCAATGGTTGAGTTAACAGTCTTACAAATTGGTGTAAGTTGGGTAGCCTAACTATGAGGTTACAGTTTCTTCTAAATCCTCTGTATTACCCTCTATACAATCAGATTCTTCAAAAATGCGTAATTGTAATAAAACTTCCTTGGGTAGAGGTATATCATTTGGCCAGTCATATACCCTTGGAGATTTTAATTGTAAAATTTCAAAATTTTCCATCCAAAACTGATCTTGAATCATATCTTTGTGCAGTGGTAAAACCACTTGTCGCATTTTATCCGACTTTGGGTGTTTAATTCGTTTTCGAATTAATATGGTTCCTTTTTTATACATCACAGGTTCATCGTTATAGTTTATACCAAATTCACTAAAAAGAATTTCATTTTTATCACCAGATAATGTCCCAGATAATTTTTGTTCTGCCTAAAAAATGTAAATGTTTTAAACATGTATATCTTTAATATTCACAACTTTACTTCTGTATTTGTTAATCCTCCTAATTGAATTATTTTCCAGAAAGTTGTATTATATAAATTATTAATATGGCAATCTGCTTGCCGCCAACTCAAATAATCTCGTAAGTTTTCATCTGTCGGATATAAAACAACTCTAGAATCAAAAGAGGGTGGATATAATAATTTTACATCACCAAAATAATTCTTCCAATAATAAACGTAACTAGAGGAAAATAAACTGTTTACATATGTCATAATTTTTGTTCCCCTTCGATTATAAAGTTGTGTATTTTTGCGTAAAACAAATGAATACTCATCACTTTGTCCATATGCCAACATAATATCCTTAAATTCTTCCATAACTCTAATAGCTGATTTATTCATTAATTGCAATGCTCTTTCATCATTAGGTTTTTCAAAATTATGTTTCTTTGAAAACTTATGGAAATGTTGTCCATCTATCCGCACAACTATCCAACAATTTAATAATAACTTATCATCGACTTCAAATGCTTTAACGTATTCAAATTTACTTTTTGCCATTTTAGTAATGTGTAAATAACGATTTACAATTTTTAATAATGTACATGGTTTTAACATTTATTTTTATTGTAGGTTATGTTTGTGTTATGCTTTCTAATAGGGCTACCAGATTTTCTCCAGAAAACATGAACAAGAACAAATCGGGTGGGGTGAAACATTTTTGACTTAAATCTATTCCGTCTTCCGAAATTTACATTTGTATTTAATTTCTGAATTTAAAAATGACAAATTTTGGAAAAAAAAATCGAGCAGTGGTAACCACACGAATTTCATTTAGGAAATTGAAATATATCCGTTACTTTTAATAGAAACTGCACTATATATTTCATTAATTATCAGCCAATTGGGGTTGGCAACTTCATTTGATTGAAATTTATGTTGGCAATAACTCCTATAGTGACATACGTCACTTTTGAATGATATATAACATAACCTATTTCGTTAAATGTCGGCTGTTATAATGACAGCAAGTATGTATCTGCTACTTGATGGGAATAAATTATAAAATGTTGATTAGCAACAAACAAGGATGAGCTCTTAAAAATTATTAAAAAATTATAGCACCAAAATTTGTTGCAAATTGAATTCTATGCCCTTTTGTGCTCTTATAAACTTGATAATATTTGAAATATTTGCAAAAAAACGAAAAACCTAACCAATAAACTACCACTTCCGGTTGATAGATTTTAGCCAAAAGTCACTAGGACCTACCAAATTTTGTTAAAAGCTTAAATATAAATTTCCAGCTTGGCTGTCTGTGTTGTAGAGGGCTGGGACCAACGACATGTATATATAATATGTTATATATACATGTCGATGGCTGGGACACACACATAGCCACATACACATTCATTTACGAAGTAAATGAAAATAATAAATGTTGAAAGGAGAAAAAATGTTTCGTAATTAAAAATATCTTCAAAAAAATGTCAAAATTTTAGAAAAAGTTCCACAAAAATGTCAAAAACCAAGATAAATTGATAAAAATTTGAAATAAATTGTCAAAATTTGAATAAAATGTCAAGAATCGAAAAAATATGTCACAACACGAAATTTTTTCACTCCAATGGTTGACTTAGGTCTTTTGTATCACTAACACTGCAGCCTGTAGGCTTATTGTGTATTGCCATCTAAGGTTGTTCATTTAAAGAGTTCCAATTTTTGTAACCTTAGTATTCAGTCCACAAGTCCTTCTCAGTTGATCTTGGATTTTTATTTGTCATGATAAGATGTGATCAACTCATTTATTTTGGTTTTTGCAGTGTTCTTGGTATGATCTGGCACGTCTCGGGGTCTAGGATACAAGGTCGAAAGCCAAAAGGCCGAGCCAGATGAAACGCCGACAAAGACTAAATGCCAACATGAACTAAGGGCAGACAAGCCGGCATGGTCTGCTGAAGGCCGACAGATACCAAAGGCTGACAGGGACTACAGAACAGACAAATAAAAAACTGCCAATAAATATTTGAATTTTCCCAACATTTGTGAATATTGGGTCCTATTTTTTGTTTCTGAATTAATAGGCTTGATAAATGATAATGGATACATCTGCAAAAACTTATGTTAAAATTGTTCCAAACGATATAAATCATCAATATTTATTTATAATTTGTAAGTGTCGACCTTATTCGGTCGGCTTTAAGTTCATGTCGACCTTTTGTCAATCGGACCTTTTTTTTGTCGGTCTTTTGTCTTTGTCATCCACTTTTACATGTCAGCCTTCCGTATCTCCACATATAGTTTGATTTCTATTGTTAGATCACATAATAATAAGAAACATAAAATTGGAATTAAACACTAAATTATTTAAGTCGTCGTCAGCTTCTTAGGACGCCACTCCTGACGTATAGCCTCTTCTCTGCCTGTAATGCTGGCAACTTACAATACAGGTGGACCTACAGTTTAGCGTGGATTCCGAACCACTAGAGTTACATGATTTCTCATTTTATTTAAGTAATTTACATTTATTGCTTAAAATGTCTGTTTTATAGGAGCGTTATTCGCTATACGCCTGACCTGTACCGCATGGGGCGACCTCTCGTAGCGAAATTAATAAGATGTTCACTGTTGTAAATAAAAAATACATTTTCAAATTATGTATTTCCGAATAAGCATCAAGGCAATATGGTTTTGAACTACTTCATTTAAGAATTATTGCTTTTTTTCCCTTTACTAAAACCTATTTCCTTAATAAATCTAATTTAACAGGTAGAAAAGCGCAAGTTATAATAAACCACATCATTATTTGGAATTGATATCTGCATATAAATTAAAATCTGATTTTTACATACCAAAATGTTGTCAAGCGACGCCGCTAAAGCGGCGCAAAGTTCGCATAAAATATCAAACAAAATCTTAATTTTATTCTTTATTTTCCAACATTGCAAATTTTTTCTTTTGATATCTAACTTCCATGTTGTGTAATATTTTTTTTGATTTTAATTCAAAACAAGCTATTTCATACATTTTTTTAAAATATAAATTTTTATAATTTACGGCCTTTTTCTTTGGCCTAGATAAATTTTCTTTCGAAATAGACCCATTTTTGTCTCCTTCCCGCTTGGACCCTTCTTCAATACAGACAAGCAGCCTCGCTCCCTCATTTGTTAATGTTTCTTTTAAGCCAATCTGCAAATAAAGTTTTTAATACATATCAGCATATTAAGATTAATATCTAAGATATCGATACCAAATTTTGGCTATATATCCTAGATCAGCGGTTCCCAACCATTTTTTAATCGCGACCCTTTTTAGAGTTTTTAAAAATATTCGCAAGCCCCCTTCTCATCCGCCATATTTAAGCAATAAAATTAAAAATAAAGAGTTTGACAAAATATATTTTAGGACTTAATAAAAGTGATGCTATTTTTTATTAATTATTAATGTGATGATTGTGGTTGCTTCTGCTTAAAAAGTGTTATAATTCTCGATTGAGTTTTTGTTAAAGCCAATATCATAATCTTAAGCATTCAGCTTATTTCTGGCTTTTGTCTTAATCTGCAGAAGAGTTGAAAGTGGAAGAAAATGGCGCTAATATTCGAAAGGAAAGCATAGAAACTTTACGATGAGAATGACGCATATCACCAAGGTTCGTAGAGTAAGAGTATACTTTATAGACCTTGGCATATCACACCAAAATTGAGATAAGCATTTTTTCTGAAATATATCACGCGCTGAGAAGTAATTTTGCAGCTCTAAAAATGTATCCTTTACTTCATCGGGAATTTCGGTAACATCCAAAGATACATGAAATGGGTTTCGTACTAATGTAGCTTCTTATTCAGAGAACTCCGAACTTAATTTCGGCTTTATGGTGGTTAATTATTTATTCTCTTAGATTATCCACAATTCTCGTCTCCGATTCTTCAGTCTTGGTGCAAATGTTTTCAAACATGGTAAAGTTCCAAGATTTACTTTATGGCGCTAGTTTTGCAGATTTAATACGAACTGCAGGCGTTATTATCTCTGAAGTGAATAATGTGCGTTTCTTTGTCCTGGAGTTTCAAATTTAGATTATTTAGCTGATCTAAGATTCGGATCTAGGTCTTGTCGTTAAAGTGTGCTATAAACTCGTGTTTTTCTTTTATTTCATTTTTCAATTCAAAAACTCGGCCAGTAACATTTCCTTTTGCTAACCAACGAACAGCAGTGTAGAAAAGAAGACATTTGTGATAAGAGATCATGTTTTTGAACAGGCGAGTATTGAGAGCACTTTTATAGAGTAGACAATTGTCACCAAAGAGTTGAGCACTTCTTGCAAAGGCTTTGGAAGAGTCTAGGTAGCAAGGGCAAATTGGTGAATCATGCAAAGTAATCCCTTTGCTTGGGGAGCAATTTCTTTAAATTTTCACTAAAAGCCCGACCTCGATTCAAGCATTGCTGGTGCTCTAACAGTACACACTCCACACAAGTTTTTCCCTAATTATCTCCATGACGTCTTCACCCATCGTAGTAGTTTTTAGTGCTCTACTAAACATAAACTACTCTTTGATGTCCTTAATGTGAATATATCTCAGGAAAACGAGTAATTGGGGACATGCCAACATCGGTGGACTTATCAAGTTAAAAGTAAAAGACAGGAGATGCTTTTATTTCAGATAAAAAAAATTCCATCTCATCTATGAACATGTCTGAAATGCGTCTCTGAATTGTGTTGTTGGACAAGGATGTATTACGCATTTTAATCTCACTCGCTTAACCGATTTTAAAAAACAACTATGGTTTTTAAAGCCGGAAACCTCACATAAAAAAGCGACCCCCTTGCGGGTCGCGACCCACCGGTTTCTTGCTCGGCAAACTTATAAGCAGAAAATACATGGATTAGGTTATGGTACCCCAAATATGGTTTATTGCTCTATGTCAGTTGGTTATCTATATCTTTCTACATTTACCATTCATTTGATTGTATTATCTGTGGGTGCCCCACCATTAATCACTCGAGTTGATGATTTCTGACACTCATCTACTCATACTCCTGACCAGA
>JARJDX010046284.1:0-10975 GCA_030264735.1 Gymnusa sp. GC000175 | reverse complement strand
CACATTTTCCTTAGCGATTTGAAGGCATTTTTTGCTTGGTTAACTCTTCTGTCTATGTCTTTATTGCTGCCACCATTGCTGTCTATTACACTGCCCAAATAGCATATATCTTGTGCTTTCTTTATGTCTTGGTCTTTTATTTTGATTTTCTTTTTGTCATTAAGGCGCGTGACTGCTAATATTTTTCTTTTCTTTTCATTTATTTTCAATCCAACTTTTTTTGCTACTTCTATTAATTTGTCGGTTTTTAGTTGTAAACGTTGTTTCTTTTCTGCTATTAGGCATAAGTCGTCGGCAAATTCTAGGTTTTCTAGATTTTGCTGGTCTTATACCAGTTTTATCTGCTACTCTTTTCATTGCCATCCTTTCGTACCGCATTCTTAATATGCTTATCATGTCCTGTATTTCCCACATTCGTGTTAAAGTTGTCCATAATAACAACTATTTCTTGATTCAGGATCCTTTTCAATATGTTTGTTGGGTTTGTTTAAATATGACTTTACAAATTTGTGAGGTTAAGGGACCTACAAATAACTTTAAAAGGTGGATGTAAAATTAGCTATACACGGCCTTGATTAGTACTATACATGGCATGTATGGAATGGAAAACCTATGCTAATATTAAATAGTTAAATTAGAAGGAAGGAAATTAATATTTATAATTTTAATTAGACGAAATTGATACTTAAAATCACGCAAGTTAATAAAGTACATGGTAAAAGTCTTAGTAAAGGGTTAAAAAATAATCTAAAATCCACATGGGGTTTATAAATGAAATTAAATCGCATATTGCTACTTTTTCTGGTTGAATTAAGTTTTTGTTTGTTGGGTGGTTTTGAGGGTAATAGAATCCCCTATATTTTTTTCAACGGAAAGAACAATAACACGAAAGCGTGGTGGATCAGTTAGTACACATGTAATAAATGGCGTTAAATGTCTTTGTTACTCTAATTGCATGTGAAGTATTGCATCAATGGCGTGGGTAAGTTTATGATGTATAAACGTTTCCCATTCCATTCTCCGACACTGAGTGTGCGATATGGCTTGCCGCCCCATCGCACAACCCTTGCCTGTAGGTAGGTGCAGAATGTGCAAGTAAAGTGACCAATCGAGCGTGCTTAGCCGCTATTATAATTACTAACATAATCTACCCCTTTATAGACAGGGTGCACGACCGCTACGCGGCACTACTAACAGCTTAGTCCAGTTGTCCTGCTTACTAAAACATCGTTAGTTGAATTACATGCTTTATTGCTTAATCGCCACTCACTGTCACCGCAATCATTGTGGTATTGGCTTCCATGGTGCTTAGTTCATGGTGGTTGCACCACATAGACACATATCGTTTATACATTTCCACATATTCTTTATTTCCTAAACCACTTGAGCTATGGCCATGGCATATGGCAATGCATTCAGTCATTATTAAACCACAGATTTATTTCCCACAAAATGATTGATAATTTACAACTCAACGCCTATCAAACATTACCCTTTAATTCACTATCCTAATTGTTTGCAATAAAGTAAAAGAACAATAGCCTTTTGTCTACTTATATTTTTTCACATAACTTTCACTCAACCTCAAGGACGTTTAATATTAAAACAATACTTTCGCAAATTTATTTTATAATCACGTTTTATTGCAAATTAAATTTTATTTAAATCAAAAATTATCTTTAATTACTTTAGTATTTATTAAATCCTTAATAAATTTCAGAATTTATTCATGCATGTATTTCTAAATATATCCGCTCTATATCACATTTAATAAAATTTTCTTTATCCAAATGAATTAAGTTTAAAAAAATTATAATTTTTAATGAATAATTGGAAAGTTCCACTTTTTCCACGAAACTTTCTACTCTTATAAATTACAATTGAATATCTTGGAAAAACTTTAATTTTCAGCACAATACGAAATCAATTCAAATTTAGAACATGAAAAACTTTCTATTAAATTAGGGAAAAGGTTTTGTAAAAATGATTTTGTTTACCGGAAGTTAGTTTTAATCATCAAAATTTATTATAATTTATGAACACATACAAAAATTATAATAAAAGCTCACATTCAATATATAGGGCGCGTCCCCATTCTATTATTTATAGGTTAAAGAGTCCGGGCAAAAATAATGCAAATTTATCAAAAATAGTAATCAATTGGTTTTTCTTCCTAATCAAAAGTCTTTTTACCGTCAGGTAGCCGGCTGTAGGAGCAAAGATCTTATTAAACCTTAAGATTCACATGCCCATCTTTCCATCATCAGAAGAACTTAACCGAAAGATAGAGGAATACTAAACAGGGCTTCTTCTTCTTGGTGCCATATCCGCCTAGCGAATGTTGGCGATCATCCCCGCTATAATAACCTTATTAGCAGTAGCACGGAACAGCTCTACAGAGCTAAAAAAGAAATTGAAACCCATCGAAAGTTTAAGAACATTGAACATCAACACACTCACAAATAAGATAAACGTAGACATCCACAACGCTACCTAGAATATATGCAGCAAGATTAAAAACAAGAGAGAATGCAAAATACAGTCCAGTACAGTAGAACTCATGTAACAAGAAAAGAAAAAGCACTGAATATAGAAAGGCCAATAGGAGAATAAACAAAAACAACCAAAAAGATATCAGAACATACAACACCAGAATAATAGGGAATACTACAGCAGATAATGCAAACATGAGTCTTGAAAGCAAAATTTTTAGTGGGGAAAGCAAAAATTATAAAGATAAAAACCCAATAAAGAAACATTATATAAGACCAAAAGGGCCTAGTTTCAAGACTTCATCGCTCGTCTATATACGCCTACAATACCAGATTCAAGAGTACCAAACATCCATGCATACAATGCTGGATCAGAACAGCACTTAAACAAATAACGAACCTAAGAAGCCAAATCAATCAACAGAATCATATTTGAAATGTTAAATATGGAAAAAGATACTATAGAAAAAACCTTACAGATACTATTTACTAAATCCCCAAAAGAGCGATAACACCATTACAGGAAACTACCGCCCAATCAGTTTACTATCTCACCTATGTAAACTGCTGACAAAAATTGTGAAAAATCGACCAAAAAACAAGTTCGATGCGTACTAGCCAGTAGAACAAACAAAAATGGCGATAAAACTATTACAGGAAACTACCGCCCAATCAGTTTACTATCTCACCTATATAAACTGCTGACAAAAATTATGACAAATCGATCAACATACAAGTTCGATGCTACTAGCCAGTAAAACAGACAGGATTTCGAAAAGGATTCAGCACTATCGACCATCAACAAACACTAAAAGCTAATAAAGAAAACAACTAAATATAACATAACTATCCATTTGATCACAAGGCATTCAATTCCGTTAAAATTTGGTTCATCCTACAAGCAATGGACCAAGACCAATCGAATCTCGGCACTCAAACCTCCAAAAAGAATAAATATAAAAACCTGACGATAAGCACCATTTCTCCATGACTGTTTACTACAGCGTTAGAGGGCTTTCTTAAAACTACACTGGGACAATAAAGGTAAAAATATCTATGGCACCTTTAACTCACATTTCGCCGTAGATATCGTCCTTATAATCAAAGATATTTAGGCCATACTTAAGCAATTAGTATAAAATAAAATCAAGTGGGCCTGTAGATAAACCTATCCAAGACACAAATAATCAGTAGCTTAAATGGGAGGATAACGATATATAAAACTAAGTTATAAAAGAATATAGCTATTTTGAAAGCGTCATTCAACTGGAAAAGAAAAACCAGGTAGCTTAAATAAAACAAAGAACAGACTAACATTCTTCCGTTGATTTTTATCATTGAATCTAGGTAGTACTTATCCTTAGTATTTTATATCTATACTAATTCCCTATTATACTAAAACCGTAACTTCCCCTTCTCCTTACAAATCCATCAATTTTAACCGACACGGCGATGGCCGTGAAGGTCCTTCTTTTGGTCACTTAAACAGCTCGATATTCTTTATTTAAAAATGCCATCAAAAAAAATTGATGACGTCCCGTTCGGCGTCGCGACGCCTTTAAAGTTAAAGAAACAAACGACGATATCTCCGAAACGTTAAATCGGATTGAAAAAGTTTTAACAGAAAAATTAAATATCATCCAGTCTTATGGTTTGACATTTTCTGGTAATATATAGGGGGTTAAAAGAGCCAAAAATGGCAAGAATGCAAAAATCGACTTACCGCAGAAAATTATTTTGGAATTTTTTTTAAGGAATTGTTTGGCGTCGCAACGCTTTCAAACTTAAAAAAATTAAATGAACTATTGACAATATCTCGACAACAGTAGGTCGGATCAAAAAAGTTTACATGTAAAAATTATAGATAGTCTTAAAATTTATAAAATATACATTTGACTTAGCGTTCCTCGGTCATAAAAAAAGAGGTAAAAAAATTATTGAAATTTTTTTGTCAAATCAAAGGTTTTCGGGCCTTTTGACCGCCGCAGAAACATAATTAAAAAAATTTCCTTTGAAAGATTAAAGTACTTGACAAGTGCTATCTAAAGCTATTTTGAAAAAATTAATAAGACGCTCCGTTTGGCGTCGCGACGCCTTCAAAGTTGAAAAAACAAACGACGATATCTCCGAAGCGATAACTCGGATCGAAAAAATTTCAATATTTTTTTCTAGGCCGTCTAAAAATCCAGCAGTTTATGGGCCGAGGCGCAAGCCGAGCAAACTACCAGCGAGAACCAAAACTGGGCCGAGGTCCATAAACTGCAACCCAGAAATAAAAACAGGGCCGGACTAAAATATTTTTTTCTTTTTACATGATCAGGGTTACAAACTTTTATCATAAAAAATAATTAGGGTTGCCAACTCAAATAAAAATAAAAAAAAATTCAATTTTTTTTCTCTTTTTAAAAATAATACTATACACTATTTTATAAACTATAAATCTTTATATGTGTACTAGTTTTTTATTACTAAAATGTTGACGTTGACTTTTATCATTGAATCTGGGTAGTACTTATCCTTAGTATTTCATAACTATACTAATTTTTTATTACTAAAATACACAAAATAATATATACATAGTGTTAGCTATTTGTATGTTATCTTAACATTGTGCTGTTTTTGCTTAGTAGTTGCCCATTGGAAACTATTAACTGCTGGTATATACACTTTACAATAACAGGGTTAAAGTTCTCTGGTGAAGTGGACCTTACATTTGAGATCATTTATTCCAGCGAGAAAACCTTTCCCATTTATTAGAGCTGATTCCCATTCGGTGTTTTAATAGTTAAAATCTTCTTCCAGTATAAATTTCCGTTTATTATAATGACTAGTCCTATGAGTAGTCATTTATTTTTTATTTGTATGTTTCTGTAGCTGGTAGCTGTAACTTTGTCTATGACCACAGAGAATATTACTGGGCTTAGTACACACTTTTGTTTAAACCCTATACTCGTTTATAACGATTCCTCATTTTGCGCTCTTATTTTATTTTCATTGTTTTCTTTTAATGCTCCAAAGATTCCTATTGCATCTATGTGATATCTTTTATTTCTAGACTAGTTGATACGTCCTTTCCCATCCGGATGTGTACTTCTTTTTATTATTGTATATAATTTCCAAATAGTTATCTAATAATGAATATAAAGTGTTGGATACCTGTTCCTTTTCTAAACCCGTGCGACTCTTCTAATGTTGCTTTTAATTATTGCCTTTTACACTGATTTGCAGTATTCTTATTAGGACATTTTATGGGTAAAAGACTAGTAGTAGACACTTCACTGTTTTTATTAAATTTGTGTTTAACAAATGTTTCGGCTTGCGCCATTGTCAAAGACTATTTTGATGGGACGATTATCAAGGTTTTGCCCTTATGTTTAGTGTTCAGTCTTTTGTATCTCCTTTTATGTCAAACATATTTTTGCATTTAAAATTATATTTAAAAATTTCTTGGTAATTAAAAGATATATTTTTCGTTTATTTTAATTTAATTTAATTCTCTTTGATGCAATTATATATCCTAGTTTAATTTAACTTTGTTAAAATTAAATTTAATAATTAATAACATTTAATTAAATACGAATATAATTATAAAAAGTTTACAAAAAATAATTTTTTACGTACACATAAAAAAGTACGAAACAAAACTTTTTTGTGTGTACCTTATAGAATATACTGTTTTGTTTGTCTTTTTCATCTAACTTCACACCAAGATCCCCAACATTGTCCCTTGAAATTTATCCATGAAACGCACACATATTAAAAAAAATTAATTTTTTTGACGATTTTGTTTGCTTAAATCAAATTTTATTTTGAATTTCTTATTTAAATATAAAATTAATTATAAATTTATTATTAGTAATATATAATAATAATTCTGAATATTTTAATATTTATAAGAGAAGCTATGTATAATATTTCAGTTAAGTAAAGCATTTTTAAGCGCTAATTGCTGCTTAGTCTAACGTTTTAAATAAATCTTGCAGATGCCAGTGATGATAGAAAGTTCTAGCGATACCAAAATAGCAAAACTTACAGCATAAATTAAATAAAATATAAAACAAAACAAAATTTCGCATATACATGTCACTATTTTATTTTCTTTGAAAATAATGAATGTATTGCATGATATTCGTTCGAGCCAAATAAGATTTAATTAAATTTGTCGCATTTACTTTTAGAATGACATAAATAAACAAACAATTGTTTTGACTGATGTGCGCACATTAATAAGGTAACTAAAAAAATATTTCTTTACTTTTTAGAAGTAAATTATATGTATACAAACAAATCATTAAAAAAAATTTTGAAATATTTTAAAAATTATGTCTTCTTCTTTATTTTACTTGTTTAGTAGGCATTTTGGCTGTACTTCATTAGCATGGGGCTTTGGCGATTTAAAATATGATAATGCCTAGCTTTTGGGCCATCTTTTTGGTGACCTTCCCAATAACCTTTGACCTGGGGGCATTCCATCTCGCGTAATTTTTGGCAAGCGATCTTTATCCATGCGATAGCGTGGGCATTACATTATTTTTTCCTAGTCTAAATTTAATTATGTTCTGGATGTCACATTTGTTTAAATTTGTCGGCTGGGTATTTTGTCATGGAGTGTTTGACCTGCTCAACGTTCTTGTCTCTGTAGTTCTAAGCTTCTAAGCGCTGGTTTCACTCGTGTAAGTCAGTATTGGTCTTAGTATGCTTTTTAAATTCTTACCGTTAGATGGCGCCTCGTAGACATCCTGATGCTGTGGCATCCTATGCTTGATTGTTTCAGTACCTTTCTGTTAAGGTCTCGTGCGTTAGAAATATAATCACCCAAAACCCAGACAGTTATGTCATCTCTTGTTCGATGATGCGGCCCTCTATTTACAGTTTGCATCTTAGGGACAGGGCCGTATTAATAATAATTCAAAGGAGACAAATGTCTAGAGCTCGCATTTTCAAGGGCCCGACAAGACGTACAACTTGTATCGCCAAATTTTGTAATTTCACTTAATTTCTCTCCACAGGGCCCGGAAAAAAATATGTCTAAGGCCCGGATGTAGATTAATGCGGCCCTGTTTAGAGGTTCCTTTGATAATGACAGGCGTATTGTTTACTCTTTATTCGCTTCGATATTGATACTTTTTGCTGTTCTTATAAACTTCGTTACTGGAACTCAGAAACACATCATCAGCAGGATTACCGGAAAATTGCTCGCCGACAATTGCTCGTCCACAATTACTCACCCACAAATGCTAGTCAGGAAACTTTCTCGCTACACAATTGCTCTCCAGCTAAATTGCTCCATATCATATTTTTCTTATAGTAATACCAATTGTTATTGGAGGTTTTGGAAATTGACTAGTAACCCTAATACTGGCAACTAATTATACTGCTTTTTCACAAATAAACAATTTAGGGTTTTGACTATTACCTCCTTACCTATTTCTATTTTTAAGAAAAATAAGGAAAAAACAGTTTACCCCTACTGTCCTCCAGTATTTCCCATAAAGGTTTTTATCATAACTCTTTATTCTTTATTTGGCTGGTATTTCTTTTATTCTTGGAGCGACAAATTTTATTACTACAGTAATTAATATACGATCAATTGGAATTCCTAATCATTTCCCATGCGTTGTTCTGTGCTCCAGTTATGTCATGTTCTAGGTCTAGGTCTTTAGTAAATCTTTCCCAGAATTCTTCTTTAGCTTGACGAATTCTTGCGTTGTTTACGTGTTTTATTGTATTTAATGTAGACCGAAGAAGTTTTACAGGATTTAAATTTTAGTAATGCTTCTTTCTTTAACTGATTAATTATCTTTACTGCATCAGTAAACGAAATCCTTTTTGTATTGTTGTTTTTCGTGGTAACTATTTTTGCACTGCCTGCTTCCTTTAATGCCGATTTTTTTTTCTCTAACAGTTTGGTGAATTTTGTTGGTATTGATTTCTAACTTATATTGAGCTTTTTATTAGCTGGGTGTTGTTGCAGTTTTGCCTTGAAGTAGATCACCCTGACCATGCATAGCACCAGACCGTAGTCACTACCGATAGTCGCCGTTTTTAACGTTCTAACATCCAATTTTTGAGTTGGTAGTATGTTGCGACTCGTGAAAATATAGTCTAATACTGATTTGTGACCTCTTGTATTTTGCCAGGTTGTTTTGTATTTTTTAGCGTGGTTGAAGAAAGTGTTGTAATTTTACACAGGCCCACGAGTAATTCCCCGTTTTCTGAACTTTAATTAAACGTTGATTAATCCTAGGTATTATTTTATTGCCAACTCTATAGAGAATAGTTCCTGCTGGATGATTTTTGTTTTTCTTATATTAGGAGCATTTGCTAGTTATGTGTAGGTCGTCGTTTTATAGTTTTATGGTTACAGTAATTATTCTTTTATTCTTTGATTAATGAATGATATATTTTCGATGTTGGTGTTAAACTTTTAAAAAAAGCCGACCTTAGCTCTATTCCCATTACTTTTGCCAATATAAGCAATGATGTATTTGCGATAATTATAGGTCCCTTTTTCTTTTTTCTTGATCTTCAAAATAGCACAGATGTCGATTTGTTTTTCAGACCATTCATTTATTGTTTCTTGATCCCTTGAGTTTCAGGACCTTATATGCCAGTCCTATTTTTATTGTGTTCATGACTCATTTAATCCCTGATCGTTGCGGGATCAATATCAGTTTGATCCATCTTGTTCCTAAGCTATTGCTAGTACTTAAAGCAACATATTTTTTTATGATGGATAGGCTGCTATCCTGGCCCATCAACCCTTCTTCTTTGTCTGGTCTTAGGATCAGCATCAACTCCTCAACCCATCTGGTCGTAGTTGAAGAAAATGAATGATAAATTTAAAGTGAGTTATACACACAACATGTAAAAATTATCGTGCTGTATAGCAGCAATTTCTTGTACAAGAGTATATTAAGGTGAAAAATTAAAAAAATACCATAATCTGATTAAAATATCTAAATAGCGCGCTTAATCATATCTCGGTTACCTGGGAGAATTTTTAAAAACTTTTGTGATAAAATATCTTCCCTATTTAAGTTGCTTTATAAGTGTTTGGAAAACTAAAAACTTTAACTGATTTAGGTAATTGGTGTAATGGCGTCTTACATTTTTTTTCAACGTGTCCTGCCTTCATTTATTAATTATATTACTTAAAACATTATATGATTGCAAAATTATGTAATAAAAGTGGTGGTTTTCGTACTGAAAATATAAATAACATTACACGAGTATGTTATAAAATTAAAAAATATATATAATATAAATCCTCTGCAAAATTTTATTTAACATAAATAATAATGCGTTTAAAATTAACATTCACTGCATAATTTTATAATAATAATTTACATGTAGATATTTCTGTGATTAGGATAATAATGTCGATTATTTTTAACGCTTTCCATAATTTTATTAGTGCTTATTATTATTTTTTTAATTATCCTGTACTTAATTTAAATTTTAAAACGTGGAAATTTATTTCGAGACGAGTTGAGGTGCTCAAGTTGAGGAACAGAATTTTTTTCAATAAAGCTTTCGTGAAGTATTTTGTGCATAAGTTTGAAGGGAAAAAAGTTCATTTATTTTAAATGAAATTTTCTGTGAGTTCATAAAGAAGGAAAAGCTGTCTATTATTATGAATCCAATTTTTAGGCAAGCTGGCCATTGAGATAGCAGAATAATTAAGATAAAATAGGGATTACACTGTTTGGGGTAAGCCACGTAGATAAAATCACTATAACTTGGCGTCTTTTGTCTGCTAAAAGTTTTGATTAAGTTTTGCATGGATATTGCAATGCAGTTGTTTGCTAACTTAACTTTACTTATAGCATCAACGTTAAATAAAATATATTGACACTTTATTATTTACCTATAAAAAATATTTAATGGTCAAAATATTTTTATTAAAATACTATATTTACTACACCACAATTTTAACTACAATTTTATTAATTTGTTATTAAAAATAAATCATAATTAAAATAAATTCAATGACATATGTTAAAAAATTAGAAATTAAAATTTTAAAAATGCTTACTTGATCTTCAAACTCTCAAAGAACTAATAAAAAGAAAAAAAAATCCCGTTTAGGACAAACTATTTTCTAATTATACTTTTAACTTTCCTTAAAAATATTTGGACCTTTCTTGTTTTGTGCTTCCTGTTTTAGTCATCACTAGTACACACTTAACTATATTCTAACCTACTACCGAATTGTTGATTAATAAAAAAATTTAAATTTTTTTTTCAAGACTTTTGGCAAGACTAATAATTTTTTTTAAACAGTTGGTAACCCTATTTTATATATAAAGAAAAAAAGTTGGTGTCTCTAGGAAAAAGTTCAAATTAAATAAGATGGTAACCTTAATCTATATTGTTTAAAACTTCAGTGAAATTGTAATGCAATTGTTGATTAAAAGAAGTTAAAATAAAATTAAGAAATAAAAAAATATTGGAAAAAAAAGTTGGCAACCCTAACATAA
>JARJDX010046093.1:0-26784 GCA_030264735.1 Gymnusa sp. GC000175 | reverse complement strand
GGCGCGTCAAGTTTGTTTTTGGAGGTTTTGCACTCCGAATGATTTTCGCGGTTTCATGCCTAATTTCACTAGCTAAAGCGGCTGGTAAACTACCTAAAGATGCCTCTACACTTGAAACAATATCATTAATGGAAAGTTTCCTAGGGGCTATGGCAAAATTTGGGCCCGTTAAGATTTCATTTGTGGTAAGGACATCATTGGAAATGTTTATCACAGTGTGATTCTGATCACGCCCGCCCGGGATCGCGCCCGAATTTCCAAATGAATTTAAAAACCATTTAGAACATAAAAGGATAACTCCCAGAGAAAGTCATCCAAGCTCTTGAAAAATACATTAATTTCAAAAGATTTAACTGACAAACTAAGTGCCAGAATTTTTTGTTTATCCTATCCACAAAATGATTGCCATTTTATATAGGTTTATCCGTGAACGATATTATTATAAATAATTTAGTAAACCAAATTAAAAATTTGCATTTAAATAATAATATTATAAATAATCAGAAAACTTTAGCATAGATACTTGTCAAATAAAAACGCCATTATTGAGGTTAAATATTTATGTATGTATTAACCCGTTTTTAAGCGAGGCTCTCGCTTTCGGGAGTAGACAGTCCACGTTTAGCCTAATTTTTACGTTTTTAATGTGAGTAAAAGAATAGGTGTTACGTCACAGACGGGATCAACGGCCTTTAAGGTGACTTCGAACCACCCGAGAGCAAAGAGAAATTTTAAATCTAGAGTTATAAATTTTTCCGGATTTGAACCCGGGACATCTAGCATGCCAGTCCAGCATTTTACCGCTCTCGTTACTCTCTTCTCAATATTCATACCGTTGCTAATTTCGCTGGTACTTCCTAAATGACAAAAAATTTTATTGCTTGATTTGTCTTCGTATTAACAGAATATAGAGCCTTAACCGAGGTTAAAAAAGAAAAACGTTTATTATTTATTTCTTTTTTTATTGAATTTTGCGGCGTCAGCTACTTTGGCTATTGGCCGTTTAAAGAAAAAGCATGGTCTTGCGAACCATGCAAAAAACCTTACAATTTAATTATTTGGTTAAAAAAAATTGAGAAAGTTGAGAAAAACAGGGCCACGGTGGCCGCAGATAAATAAATAAATAAATAAATAAAAACTAGTATCACAGAGACGAGACGGTGAGGGTTTAAAATGCCCTCATCGTCAAAACAAACACAAACAAAAAAAATAACATCTTTAAACCACTATCATAATAGAGACGGTGAGAGTGTAAAAAGCTCTCATCGCCAAGACCAACACAAAAAAGAAAAGTAAAACCTAAAAACTAAATATCACAAGGGCGACATGAATGTAAGGTTTATGCCGCCCAAAACCAACACAACGAGAAAATAAATAATAATAAATGGGGGGTTTGCGCCTCGTTACTAATTCAAATATCGCGGTAGAAATCCTCGAGATTCTTCGCGAGCACGGGAAATGGCGATGCGATTTGAACAAAGACCGGCAGTGTGGGCTAAAAGGTCAGTAATGACGGAATCAAGAAAAAATTTTGAACTGAAAGAGGTGGTGCTCGTCGGCTATTGTACCTAGTGTAACGGCGATTAAATTAAACAGTAAAAACAAGTAAGGGTTTCTTTTATTTTCCCATCGAGGCAAAAAAATTTAAGTGACGCCCTTTCCCACCCCTTCGACTCTACCGCCTTCATTCCTATAAGAACGGACCCCGACTGCGCTTCCGAGGCCGACTCCCTCCGCCGCTCTAAAATGGAATATGGAAATGTAAAAGGTCCCTAAAACGACACACCGACAAAAATAAATAAATAAATCAATAAAAGACAATAAGGGTGTAAAGGGCCCTCATTGTCTTTGACGACCACAAACAATGAAAATAAATTAAGACACCACAAAGGCAACAGGTCGCTGGTCCTGTCCCATTCAGAGCTTAGCCTTTAGGCCCGTCTCTTCCAAAAAGAAAAAAATGGGCCTTAATCGACTCTGCTCTGTTTGATAAGATATCCGCTACTTTTTCTAGGAGATCGCGAGATGCGGCGAACTCCACACATTGCTCTGAGATATGTTTAACCGTTAACCTTTCTTCACATATTTGACAGTTTGGTGGCGTTTCGCCCAAATAGAAGATGCGAGGAGGAGGGATTGGTGAGCCTCACCCGAAGACGGGTGAGCACCACAACCTCCCTCCTCGTAAGGGCGACCACCGAATGCCACTGATTAACAGTTGGCTTTACGTCATTAAGATTGTTATTGGTAAAGCCCATTTCCTCTGCCATGCTGCGATGATGCTGCGTTTCACGAAACACTTAACATTATCGGGCCTTACTGGCAGAAAGTCGTTTCCATCACGAAACGCCTTTGGCTGCGACGTCCGCCGAATCGTTTCCGCCAATACCGACGTGCCCAGGGATCCACACGAACACTACCCCATTTCTGCAGAGCACCCTGGATGAGTCGAACAAATGGATCGACCGTTAACATGTTCGAAATGCTTTGAATCGCACTAGGGGGCGAAACACACAAGGAATGTATTTACCTTAATATTGAAAGATGTCATAGAACCTGCTCCGTAAAACTTCAGGACAGGTTTCGTCCTTCAAAAATTTTGTCAGGTCCAGACGAGTCACCATCCCCGGCAAGAGCTAGGGTGGATCCGCGCCGAACCCGACCCGACCAAACTAGACGTTTTTTAACCATTTTTTTGGAAATCTTCCTCAAGCGGCAGGTAAGAGAAATTGGGCGGTAGTTCAAAGGTGATAAGGGACTTTTTCCGGATTTCAGCAGCGGGACTATGACGGCTTCCCACCAGCTTTCCGGATATATCCACGTATTCTAAATATGATTAAACAGATCCAACAGACGTGCCTTCGCGGACGAAGACAGCTGCCGGGTCATGGCGTTGGGGATATTGTCGGGCCCGGGAGATGAGTCCCGGGAGTCCCTCAGTGTGGCCTCCAGTTCTTCTAAGGAAAAAATCAGTTATTGTAAGGCAGAGCGCTTTCGGTTGAGAAATTCAGCGGAGTTTCACGTTCTGCCTTTGTACGCAGGAATGTCGAGTCTTAGTGTCGAGAGCTACTGGCCGATTTAAACTGTAGAGCCAGAGCTTCTGCAATATCGGCCGTGTCCGATATGTGGCCGTTGATTTTAAGGGCGGGCGAAACCACCGGAAATTCCTTTCTGGTTATCAACCGCACCATTTTCCAAACCTCGGCGATAGGTGTCGTCGCGGAGATTTTCGACACCTAGCTCTCCCATGATAGCCTTTTTAAATGAAGTATAATTTTACGTGCGTTTGCGCTTAAAGGCTATTAGCTTTTCCTGCATGGGGGCCTTTTTAAAAATATTGTAGGCCCTCTTTTTGGCCGGAACTGCTACCTTACTTAACCCGTTTGTTCTACCAAGAAACTGACGGCTTAGGGAAAGTGCCGTCAATTTTAAAAACAAAACGACGGCATCCTCGACATCGTCGCATATGGGTGAAGGATTTGCCAATGAGCAAAACCCATCCCAGTCCGCGCGGTCAAGGCTTTACCTCCTGAAAAATTGGCGCATCACCCTGGGGACTGCAGCAACTACGGTGATCGGAAAGTCATCACTTGCGTGCAGGTCCCTTATGGGTCGCCATTTGAGATGTTTGGTGAGTTGGAAAAACGCAGGGTTAGATCGATGGCGGAGAACAGGAGTATCTTCGTTGGTGTTCATGATCAAGGCGTCGCTAGCGTCGAGAAAAGATTCGACTAAGCGACCATGCGTGCCTTTCGCTCTGAAACCCCACAGAGGGTTGTGAGCCTTAAAATCTCCAAACCGAAGAAAGGGTCGTGAAAGCTGCCGCAGGAGGTTCTCAAGATTATCGACCCTCCACGTTGCATATTGCGGTAAATAAACGTTAAATACTGTGGCTGAAAAGAGTCTTTCCACCTTAACGGCGTTCGCCTGGAGTAGAATTTGCAGGGTAAATATATGATGATGATTTCCATGCCGTTGCCGCTACGGCAATCACTAAAAATTATTATTATTTATTATTTTGGGCACTTTCGTGTGCCTTTACATGACTATTGTAGCCTAGTTTATTTGCGAATGTCGCATCACATATATCACGGGTAAGTTCATTTTTCTCATTGAACACATAGATTGCCACGTTTCTCTTCCTTTGTTTTTCTCGCTCTCCCCTTGCGTTTAGTTCACTTAGACGATTTTCTTCAAAAATTCTTACACGTTTGTTTACGTCACGTCTCCATAGGGTTCTATCTTGTGCATTTGCTTCCCAGGTATTTGTTGGAATATTGCACACTTTGAGGTTTTTTATTTAGCGTTGCTTGTAGCGCAGGATTTGTCCTTCACTCTTTCGGTCCCGATAGAGCAATTCTGAATATAGGGCCTGTTTTGGTAATCCATAGCTATCCTTCCTTAGGACGTGTCTACACCATCTAAGCTTGGCGTTTATAAGCTGAGATTCAATGCCAAGTATGTTTGCTCTTTGCAGCACCGCGGTGCTGCTTATATAATTATTCCATTTGATATAAAGAATAATTTTAATATATCTTAGATGGAACTAATCTAAGGTCGAGATATGACTTCTATACAGGGTCCACATTTTCGCACCACACATAAGTGTTGGAATTGCCATTGCTTTGTACACCGCTATTTTTATATGCACAGAGGAGCTTAGTTAGATTTGGTTTTTAGTCTGCGGTTGCAACTACTGATTTCCCATTTCCTTAAGGTTAGTCAATGTGTTTCAATAGCTCTTGTAAGTATTTCGTTTTTTTGCATCGAACCAGTCCTGGTGTACTTTTTGGGTCAGACCAACTGTATCTTAAGCTATGTCGTGAAGTCCCGTACAAAAGTTTTTTCAGTCGTTCACAGATATTTGTGCATTCGGTGAGTTTGTGCAGGCTTGTTCAACCTTTTGTTGAAAGTCGGTAAGCACTTTAACTTTTTAAGATTTTTGACGTTTAACCTCTTCGGTAACTTATTGACATTTTGGCTCCGCTTTGGTCTGGAAATATGTAGATTTAGTATAGATATCACCAGTCGGTGGTCTGACCAACAGTTTGCACCCATTTTCACTCTAGTCAGTTTTACATCCGGTATGTCTTTGATTATCTTGTAGGGTTCGGACATTCCAGGTGGCAAAAATTGATTTTTTTTAATTGAGCAATGTTCTTTTTATTTATTTTATTCTTATTTATGCGACCACATGTGAAAGTGATATACAAGCGATTTGATTTTTGAAGGTTTTTGAAGTCAGCTTTTTTAGGGCAACTTTTCTAGCCCCTTTTCAGTTCTGCGAAAGCAGTGCATCCCTCAACAGGGCTGCTTTGACGCCATTTGTGCTCTCCCATGACCGCCCCTGTGTAGACATCCTGCTAGGCCAAAAATGTTTTTACTAAACTCTAACCACCGCCTTTGTCCATCGCCAAGGGACTTTTTTGCTGTGCGGTCATCAGTGATCAGTTACGCGTGTTTTATTTAAGTGAGTGGATGGCTGCGTATGCATATAAACTTACTCTTTAATTTTGGAAATGTTTAGTCCAATGGAACAGGGGTAGATACGATTGGACATTTCTTTGATGTAGCCTTTGACCGTTAGTATTTCCAATCCCAACTACCGCCCTTTTAAAGCCTATGGCTGCTGTGCCATATCTGCCGTAATGCTTTGCCTATCGACCTGCGCGCTTTCTATACCCTACCAGTCTTTGTACACTGTGTAGGGTATGACACACTTCTTTAAGGTGAGCACAAAGTTGCTGTTCTCTCTCCACCAGGTTTCGCCTGCTGACCAAAGCAGTTTCCCGGGGTATGACCACTGGGTGTACTTCAATTACTTGGAGCCACTGGTGAGAGTTATGAGTGTCCCGAGGACCAGTTGCCAATATCCAACAGCGTTTCTGCCGGGGTGGCCGATACTAACTGAAAGGTACTACCTCTAGGACACTACTATACCTCAAATATATGGTACATGCATTAGCGGTCCGCTCGAAATCCTGTCTATTTTTCTATTTCCTGGTGTCGGTATTCTTCTTCTATTAAGCTTTGGGGCACTTTCCAGTAGAGCCGGCTAATAGTACTTGTAACTGATATGCATCTGAAGTTGCAGCAGTCATCCCGAATTCCCTTCTTGTGGATGGGTGTGATCCAGGCTTTTTGTTGTCGATACTTTCTTCCCGTTTAGGCATCTAGTAAAGAGTTTTTATATGTGTGTTAGTAGTTTTTTAGTTTTCTTTTGTATTAATTCTGCTGGGATTTCTTCTGGACTGATGGCTTTGTTATTTTCTATTGCTTTGACTGCTTTACTTATCGTTTTATTGTTTATCCCCACAAATGGCCCTTGTACTGTGTAAGTTTTGGGGTAAAAATTCTTTAACTCCGAAATCAAATTAAATCTTTACCCGCTGATATTTAAAAATTAGACAGGACCGTAACAAAAATATTTTGTTAAAACATCACAGTAAAGGCGGAGAGTGCAAAATTCTCTCACCCCCATAACAAGTCACGGGTAAAACAAAAAATAATAATAAGGGCATCGTGAATCTACAAGGTTAGTTTCATTATCAAATCTTCTTCTTCGAAGACCGCCGTCCAAACCGTTTCAATCATGACCGACGTAGCCACAACGGCCAACGCCACATCGTCCCCCGAGGCGACCCCGACGACCGCCGCCACCGGAGCTTCAAAGAAATCATCTGCCGGCAAGGCTGCGGCCGCAAAAAATCCGAGAGCGAAGCTAACGCGTCCGGCCACCTCCGAGATGGTCTGCAACGCCATCAAGAGCCTGAAAGAGCGCGGATGTTCGTCGCTGCAGGCGATCAAGAAGTACGTGGTCGCCAACTAGGGAGCGTCCGGGTCGGTAAAGATCGCCGGGGGCGGAGAAGGACCGGGAAGGCGGCAGCTAAGTTCACCTTCGGAGGAGCGGCGGGAAAACCCAAAACCAAGGCGAAGACCACGGCGGCCGCCAAGAGGACCGCGGCGGAAAAGAAAACCGCCGCCTCGGCAAATCCAAAAAAGCCGCCTCCGCCGCCGCCGCCAAATCTCCCGCCGAAAGAACGCCGCCTTTTATAACATCACTATCACTGTAATTTTTGTTTTTATTTAGTGATAATGCTTGGGAAGCAAACAACAAAATATGTAGGATTAAGGTCTACCAACCTTGTTGCAGCATAGAGAAATATTTTGCTTGTAAAAAAGTTGCTAGACCTGAAGTTGCATATTTATGCAACGTCAGAAGTTGGCAAAATAAAAAAAAATATAATAAGAACTAAAAGAAGTAGATTTTGAATTCAAATTTTAAGCACTGGATACCTCTGAATTATGCGTCTTACAAACAACTGAAAGCACATTTGTCTGCAACGTGAATTTTTTTTTTTAAATTTCATCCAATGCCGACGTATTAAGATTCTTTGAATAAGTAAATTTGTTATGAATAAAAGAATAAAACCCAATCAAGTCATAAACCTATCACAGCTTACCTTAGGACAAATAAAGTATATTTTAAAACCTGAAATATTTATCTTATGTAAAAAAAAAGCATTTTCTATTAACAAACATCAAATTTTTTATAAAATTTAAATATAGGTAAATGGTTTTACATTTTACAAATAATATTATAGCCCAGTTAATTTATGCAGTCTATTTAGATAAAAAAAGCTCAATCTTTCAAAAGGTCGAAGATGTTTTAAATTTAATTTCTCTGAAAATATAGCATAACAACATAATAATGAAGGAAGCTTTATCAGTAATAACACCAATTTTCCTTGCCACAGGGATTTCATTTAGAATGTTGTTAGTATTTTTCAAAAGCGTAAAATAAACATGAAAATATAAATAAACATCAGAGTTGCAGCACTGGCATGGCATGTGGTCGCGAGCTACTGTCTCTACTCGGATGCGAGTGACTCGCCATGATTAGTTCACACAATGACAGTATTGCATTGCACCTACTGTTTACCCCAACTCGCACGCCAGCTCGCACTGTGTAAATCCGGCCTTAGTTCACACAATGACTGTGGGTGTACTGCAGCCACTGCCCACCCCAACTCGCACGCCAGCTCACACTGTGTATATCCGGCTTTAGATCTTCAACCAGGAATATCTTTATCGACTTGGACCTTTCTTACTACACTGGATTTTCAGCTGTGTTTCTCATAATGTGTCTAACATATTCAAACTTACTTCTTCTTTTGTCGTGTGTGCATGTATACACATGTGCTTTGCCAGTATTATCTATTCCGCCTCCTTTAATGTTGACGTCTAGTGATCCTTCCATCTCTTCATTCATCTTCCGGGTAGTCCACTTTCGGTGGGTTCGTCTTTTGCTTTCTTTGTTGGTCTATGTTTATTTATTCTGTCAACATGTTTTTTCAGTATTTTCACCTTTGAAATATGATTTTAGATATGTTCTATACTTTTCTTTGCAGTGGTATGTCTTCGCTGATTATCTTGTCCCACAGTGACTTGCCATGCATGGTTCTTAGGATCTTCACACCTTCTGTCGTCACCATTTGGGTCGAGTTGTCTGGTCTAGTTTTGTGGAAATCGGGAGGTAGTCTTCATATTGGTATTGTCCTTTCCCCTTTTTTTTTGTTTCTTGGATAGTACATATATCTATATTCTGTTGTTTTAGCTCTTTAATTAGCTAAAATCCCGAAAGAATAATATCGCGACAGTTCAGAACACCGGAAGTCAAAATGCCGACAGGACAAAAACCTGTTTTAATTTTAAAAAAAACAGAGTATATAACTCAAGTATATAACTAAATGTCTTATTCGTGACGAAAAAAACTAGCATTGAAGGAATGTAATTAACGAAAAAATATGTGAGTGATAAAAACCGTGAAAATTACACTTACTAGTCTTCATTATTTGTGGGTATTTTGTATTGTCGGGATTTTGACCTGTCGGGATTTTGAACTATCGGGATTTTGACTTTAGGGATTTTGGCCTGTCGGGATTTTGAACTATCGGATTTTGGCCTGTCGGGATTATAAACTGTTCCATCAAGTTGATGCTAAGACACTGTCTTTATTATGAGCTGAAAATTATTGAACTATGGTTTTATATTGGTCAAAAGCGACGTATGTCACTCATTATTGCCAACAAACATTCCAATAAAATAAAGTTGCAGAGACATACCTGTTTATCAAGTAAATAACTAAATGTTTTATTCGTGACGAAAAAAACGAGCATCGAATAAATGTAATTAACGAGAAAATATGTCAGTGGCAAAAACCGTAAAAATTACACTTATTAGTCTTCTATATTTGTGGGTATTTTGTATTGTCGGGATTTTGACCCGGCGGGATTTTGACCTGTCGGGATTTTAAACTATCGGGATTTTGACCTGTCGGAATTTTAACCTGCAGGGATTCTGAACAGTCCCACTGTTCCTACTGAGAAATGCTGTTTTGATAATCAGCTGAAAATTAATGAACTATGGTTATATATCGGTCAAAAGCGACAGAAGATGTCACTATTGGAATTATTGCCAACATGCAATTCAACAAAAAAAATTTGCAGAGACATACTGCCAACCGAATTGGCTAATAATTAATAAAATGTTTTTTCAAAATTATGCCTAATGATGATCACAGATTAAAACATCTAGCAAATTATATAAATAAAGAAGAAATTAATCATTATTGCATATTTTACTGCAATTGATAGGAATTTTATAAAATTAAATAAAACTAAAAATAAATACTAAATCTAATCAACATTTATTAATAATTTTTAATAAATTAATAGTATATCAATTAATTAATTAATAATTTATTATTAAAAGAATTTTTATTTGGTTTTGTTAAGCAATAAATATATTTTGATTGAAGTGTATCAAAAAGAAAAAAATAATATTACATCAGAATAAAAATATTTCACAGAATTTAACGATTTCTCATAAATAAAATAAACAAGCAATTGCACATAGAAACATTAGTTGATATAAATCTCCGCGGATATTTTAATAGAGAGTAGAACATGTGATAACCCAACCTACTGGCTTTGAACTTTGTTTTAGGTCACACAACTAGACACAATTTTTCAATTCATAGTTTTGACAAAACCACCAATTATGAAACGCTATGTTTGGAATGAAATAGTTTAAAGCTCGCGACACCTACAAAACCAGCTTTATGCTTTAACACACGATGCGTGTAATTATTTCGAGATGTCTTGCTGCAAATGCAATCGGAGCTAATAAAGTTTACATAGTAATTATGGACAACAAGACTGCGTGTGCTTTGAAAAACGACACTACTTCGTTGGTGTTCTAAAATAAAATATAGGAAAAATTGGATTTTATGATAAATTAATTTAAATTATTTTAAAATTTCTGCAATTACAGTCGAACTTTCTATAACTCGAACTTCTTTAAGCCAAATTTTTTCATATCTCGATTTTTCGCAAATTTTTGCATTAAGATCGCATTTTGTAGTTATTTCTGTAACTCGAATATTTTATACCTCAATTTTTTTTGAGAACTATAATAATTCGACATAGGCAAGTTTGACTGTATTATATAAAATATGTTTGATAACAATTTTCATGGCTTAATGGTAGAGAGTTCAATGATCAGCGGTTCGATATCCGGGGACTGACTCTTGTCAAAATTAATGGCAAAGGTGGGGATGACTTTTTAGACTCTATTCAGATTATTGCTTGTTATTTTGGAACTAAAACAGATCTGCCCAACCATATGGATAACGGATTGTGGGATCTATTCGTGTAATTTTTGTATATTCTGGTGTGCACTCTTTAAGCATTTGGGGTATTGTTTATAGAATTTTGATACGTTATTGTGTTTTTTACTCCCGTCCATTTTTTTGTGTTTTTCGTATGGCTTTATTATTTTCTTAGTCTAAATACTTCCTTTGCTCATACTGTACTGTGGTCATTGCTCGTTACTTTATTAGGAACTGTAATGCTCAATTCCACTTCTGGTTTTCTGTTTTTAAAAGTGTTAAAGCAAATACGTAGATCGAGATCGCCTGGTTGGGGAGCCCTGCTCTAGAATGGATTACCAGCTCTGACACTCATGTAATTAACACTGCAAAACGATCTCACAAGGCTTAAAATTATAACAATTGTAAGAATGATTTTCTGAAAAAAATTATATTTTTTTGGAAACCAAAAATTTTCGAAATATTTTACAATAATTTCGCTCTATAACATTTAGTTTTTTTTATTCTTTTACAAAAAAGTAATTTAGTAATTTTAAAAATAGACGTTGAACATATGTCAGTGCAAGAGACTTATTAACAAAGACGTTAAGTAAAATTACCAGGACATTTTCAGTTGTCATCGTAACAAATTACCTTTTCCTTTAAATGTCGCACGGCACGTGATTTTCAACGTGTTTACGGATTTTAAAATAGTTGTTCTTCGCTACCCTTATAATTTGTAACGCTTCATTAAGGGGTTCACCTTAACTAATGCCACATGCATTTATTTCAAACCTTCTGCACATCACTCTTAAAGATTCATTACCTTATTTAAAGGAAAGTAAAAAATGAAAACGTATTTATGATTAAATTTACTTGACATATGAATTGATGCAAAATATAAATCTTGACAAAAATAAAACCTTGGGATTTATTTCTAGATATTGAAAGGGTTTGGAAAAAAAATAAATAAAAGAAGATGACAGGCCGGCGTTAGACTATTTGCCGCACATAATAATCACAAAAATTTTACGTACAGTTTCATCAGTATATATTGGCACGTAAAAAAAATAATTTAAATAAAATTTTCTATCAAATTTTGCATTGTGTCACAGGCCTTAGGCGCAAAAATACTTTTTCAGAGACTGTACAGTACTTTGCTTTAAGATAGTGCTACCACTCTCACTTTCAAGTGAGAGATACTTGTGCGCACCTTTAAGTTGTCAGCCAGCTAGACTTGGTCAAGCTGTACATATATCAAAAATTTTAAAATATAATTTTGTATTTGCAAAATCTCGAAGTATATCTTTTTTGTCTACTGTTCTCGAAAAATCATTTTTAATGGTCAAAATGGAATATCCCCGATCGACGATTTGATGTGAAGATAAATTTTTATTATTTTCAGACAAAAATTTTTTACGCTAGCAGTGTTAATAATATTATTAAAGCGATATGCAAATTTAGATATCTATCAGCGGAATTCTGCGGTTTGTGCCGCCCCTCCGTGCCCAGTTTCCAGCTCCTCCTATAGTAACATACTTCTTTTTCGTAATTTCTTGCTTTCATTACTTTATTTAGGAACTTGGACAGGCAGGCGCTAGACTATTTGCCGCCCATAATAATCACAAAATGTCATCTCTCCAGCATCTTCTTGGTCTTCCTCTTTTTCTTCTCTCTGGTTGTATCCATTCCAGTATTTTTTCGTGGCTTTCCTACTTCAAACTTTTTGTGTATCTGCACCATGTCAATTTCATCTAGATTATTTCTCTTAATATTCATGCTTCTTAGGATGTCCTCATTTCTTACTTGTTACATTTTGGATCGTAACAACTTCTTCTAAGAATACCCATCTCTGTGGACATTAGTTTCTTTCTTTGGACCTTACTTAGGTCTTAAACTTTTGCCTCATACATGCTTTGTAAAATGACCTTGTATATGTGCAGTTTTGTCTTTCTTCTTATAGTCTTCTTCCATAGAATAGAGTTGAGAGCTTCAATCGCTTTCCTGCCTTTCGTTATCTTGGCTTCGATTTTATCCTTACTTGTGCCATGTTTATTTAAAAGTTCTCCTAAGTATTTGCCTTTTTCAACGCCTTTTATCAGCAGCGCGATTGTATTCCTACTGCAATATTCTGATCATGTAGCTTAAGTTATTTTCATCTTCTGCTATTACTACCTGGTCAACCGCGAAAAAGGGACCATAGACTACAGAGATTATCTTCTCCCAACTAAAGACCCATCTTTCTATATTTACGTGTCCATCAGTTAGAGCTTGTTGTAGGTAGAAGGTTAACATGGTGGAGGATTATTGAGAGAGACTTGAGAGCTTCAATCGCTTTCCTACCTTTTGTTGTCCGTGGCTTGGATTTTATCCTTACTTGTGCCATGTTTATTTAAAAGTTCTCTTACGGGTTTTTATCAGCAGCGCGATTGTATTCCTACTGCAATATTCTAATCATGTAGCTTAAGTTATTTTCATCTTCTGCTATTACTACCTGGTCAACCGCGAAAAAGGACTATAGACTACGGAGATTATCTTCTTCCAACTGAAGACTCATTTTTCTATATTTACGTGTCCATCCGTTAGAGTTTGTTGTAGGTAGATGGTAAACATGGTGGAGGATTGTTGAGAGAGAGTTGAGGGCTTCAATCGCTTTTCTGCCTTTTGTTATCCATGGCTTGGATTTCATCCTTACTTGCGCCATGTTTATTTAAAAGTTCTCCTATGTATTTTCCTCTTTTAACACCTTTTATCAGCAGCGCGATTGTATTCCTACTACAATTTTCTGATCATGTAGCTTAAGTTGTTTTCATCTTCTGCTATTACTACCTAGTCAACCGCGAAAAAGGGACTATAGACTACAGAGATTATCTTCTCCCAACTGAAGACACATCTTTCTATATTTACGTGTCTATCCGTTAGAGCTTATTGTAGGTAGATGGTAAACATGGTGGGGGATTGTTGAGAGAGAGTTGAGAGCTTCAATCGCTTTTCACCTTTTTTATCCCTGGCTTGGATTTCATCCTTACTTGTGTCATGTTTATTTAAAAGTTCTCCTAAGTATTTGCCTTTTTCAATGCCTTTTATCAGCAGCGCGATTGTATTCCTACTGCAATTTTCTGATCATATAGCTTAGGTTATATTCATCTTCTGCTATTACTACCTGGTCAACCGCGAAAAAGCGACTATAGACTATAGAGATCTTCTCCCAACTGGAGACCCATCTTTCTATATTTACGTGTCCATCCTTTAGACTCTAAAGGATGGACACGTAAATATGAAAAGGTCTAAAATTTAGAGCCTATTGTAAGTAGATGTTAAACGTGGTGGAAGATAGACAATATTCTGCCTTAGTCCTTTTGTTGTTTCCGTTACAGTTTTATCAATTTTTTATTGCGGTAGTGTTCCCCTTATGAATAACCTAAACCAATAGCTGCATTTACCCGATTTTTTTCTTCCAGTGCTATTTTTAGGGTAAATAGGATGTCGCACTAAACCCTCCCTATTCTTCTGATTGTTTTCCCGCAATATCTGCTTCTATTAGATTTTTAAAGATCCTAGCGTATATTCTTCCTATTGTTGGAAAGACGGCTACGCCACCATAGTTTTTTCGGTCATATTTTGGCTATATACAAGGTCCTTCATGCATTTGGTATTTCTTCCCCATTTAAACATCTTTTATAAAGAAGCGTCAATATTTTTGTCAGCTTATTGGAATTATACCGTATAAATTCCGGGTGAATTCTTGCAGAACCTGCTGACTTTTTAATCTTCATACTTTTTATGGCGTACCGTACTTGATGAGCGTTATCCCAGTTATGAATTTAATTACATGAACATAAATTTGGATTAATTGGTATTAACTCATTCTGTATTACACAGTGTGAAGCATTTAACCTGAAAAAAATAAAATATCTCGAAAAATAGAATTAGAATGCAAAAATGTTTTGAACAAAAGTTTGAGGGTTTAAAGGGGGCATTTGATTATGTCAAAATTTATTACCCCTTATCCTGGAAAAGAGCTCTAAAATTTAAGATGAAATACAATTTTTTATTACAGTTGCGGATTCTGCGATAAAAAATACACAATTTTTACCTAAAACTTTTTTTTAATCATCTTAATTGGCGTAGTAATCGCAGTATTTGTTGTTTTCTGCGATTACAGCGTTATCTGCGATGATAACCAAAACATGCTTTTTTAAAATTTTGCAAAATCTGAATCTGCAATAAAAAATGAAGGTTTTCATTTTAAAATATAAAGTTTTTGTCTTGAGGTGGGGATATGGGCAACTTTAAATATCCAAGAGGAAACTTCTATTTTTATAGCACATTTGGATTTTGCGGAAAAAATACATAAATTTTACTATTACCGTGTTTTTGTAATCATCGTAGGTGACGCTGTAATCGCAGAGAAAAACAAATCTTACGATAATTTTTTCCTTAGATTACATTACAGCGTCAACTAAAATGAATAAAAAAATCAGTTTTAAGTAAAAGTTATGTATAACTAAAAAAATTTCGATTTTCGTCTACAGGATATGAATAGTTATTTGGAATAAGGGACTTCTTTCCACTATGATTTTTTTAATTTGATCTGACAACACATTGGACCATAATGCAAGATCAAAATCAATATCTATTTTTTCTTGATCTTGGGCTTCCTTCTCCTTTTCGCTTATTAATAATGATTTTAAAATTGGTGCTTGCTTTTAAGTTTTACTTTGAGCATCAGGATACTCTACTGCTATTGAAACATCTGTGGTCATTGCAACATTGGAACAACTTTTTTGGTTTTAAGGACTTTCCAGGAACTTTTCTAGCGCCTCTTTTAAATGTTGCTGTTCCTCTGCTTTCTTTGCTGGTTTTCTTTTTGTAGAAAGGTCCAGATTATCTTTTTGGTAAATCAGCAGCCTTCGACCACCCCCTTAAAAGTGCCGCTACAGGCGGCTGCCTGCTCTGCCTGTTCGTAACGCCGGGGCTAATGACAGATGACATTAAAAATGTGATAAGAACTTTGATACGAATAACAATCAATTTTTACTGTCATTTACGAACTAAATGAAAGTTTAGTAATCGCGAAAATTTTTGAAATCGAGATTTTTGCGGAAATATCCTTTTTCGACTCCCCGCTTTCAGAAAACTCATTTTGGAGGTAATGTCTGTCTGTGTGTTTGTCTGTATGTCTGTTGTTTGTCTATGTGTCTGTATCCTCTCAACATCCTAGACGGCTAAACTGATCAGCCAGGAAATTGTAAGCTTTTAAGAAAAATTTGATGGTTTTCACTAACCGGAAATGGTTGTTTATTGGCTAGGTTCTTTAGTTTTTTGCATATATTTCAAATATTATCAAATTTATGGAAAAATATAAGGGTACAAAAGTGTTTAAATTCATTTTTTCAAAATATAAAATTTTAGAAACTCATCCTTGATGATAAAAATTTATTATTTTTTTTATTTATTAAATTTATTCCCATCAAGTAGTAGAGGCCTACTGTCATTATAATCAGTTGACAATTAATCAATTAATAAAATGGGATATATATCATTCAAAAGTGATGGATATAACTATCGGAGTTATTGCCAACATACATTTCACAACAAAATGTTGTAGAGACATACTGCCAACCTAATTGGCTGATAATTAATGAAATATAGTAATGTTTCTACTAAAAGTAACGGATATGTTTTAATAATTACAAAAAGTTGTGTGGTAAACACACCTTCATTTTATAATTATATAATTAGTGTTTTTTAACTTTTCGTTCTTCCCTCTAATTTGCCATGTGAATTTGCTTGATTTAGGGTCGGTTCTATAAAGGGGAGTTAGCTAACCATATGAATAAATTGACTTGGGACATTGTTAATAAAAATATCGTAACAATGTCACATGTCAATTTATTCAAATCATTAACTAATTACGCTTTATAGAATGGGGCATTAAAGTTTTGTTTTCACGCTTATTTGTAAAAAGTGCTGTTCATCGTTTATTTTAGAAAAAGGTTTCAATTTTTTCTTATAGTTCTGATCAAAACCTTTAATGCAGAACTTTGTTATGTAAGCTCTAAGAAGTTTTCAAGAAGTATAAAAATATTTTTAGATTCAATGGGATGCCGATCACCAAAAAGCTGTGCTAGGGTGACAAGTTTTGACACTTACGCAGAAATAACCTTGACAAGTCTGTATTTAATTGAAGTTTAAATTATAACACTTTCTATTTCATTATTTACTTTAATTGGCTCAGGCCCGGTTGTATAAAGCGTAGTTGGTTAACAATATGAATAAATTGACATGTGACATTGTTATGATATTGTTATTAACAATGTGACATGTCAATTTATTAATACTGTTAACTAACTACGCTTTATAGAACCGGATGTTAAAATTTTAAAGTTTTGTACCCAAATTTAAAGTTTGCAAAAATAATGGAAAAATTGCGTTAAAATTTTTATGATTTTTTTCAAATATAAGAATTTATATTCACATGAAGTAGTTTTCGCTTTTGCTGAGTATGTGTTAAGTGCTCTCCTATTATTATTTGTTTTCCAATGAAAGATTTATGGCGCTATTATAGTAACAATGGGATGTATAAATAAATATTTCGTATAAATTTTCACTTCGTTAACATTTTCTCACATTTTTACCCTTAACCAATGCAAGTTTACATTTAACTTTAATAAGCAATTTGAATTGTCACATAAAAGTTTTGTCAGGTGTAATTGTATTTTACTAATAATTCTAATGAATATTTTTTAAATATATTGAAAAATATTTTTTGAAACACCTAAAGAAGCCTACTGTAATTAGTCCAAAGAGCAGCCTCAAATATACAACGAAAATTTTTAATTTTGAGTTGTATGTGCCATCAGAGTACCTGTTGCAAATTTCTGAAAAAAAAAATTCGAGGAAAATAATTTTTATTTTCCTTAACTTGTCTAGGTGAATATTGGTGATCAAATAAGTTGATATAACCAAAGTTTACAAAGTAACTGATGTTCTCATGATGCAGAAATTGGCATAGAAAGGTGGAAAAAAACCAGCTAGTAAACTATAAATGTTTGCAAAGTAATTATAATTTTTTTTTTATAATCTTAGAATGAATTTAAAACGATCTGTTGTTAATTATAAATTGACAATTGAATATAAAGGAAGTAATTGTGAGTTGGCTGGATGTAATCAGTGAGCGATGTTGTCCAAAGATTTGTATTAGAAGAGCGACAAGATAAATTAAGAAAGCAAAGATATGAAGTAATGGAAGTATATGTATTTGAATGAATACCGCAATATAGTAAATGCATGTCATTATATAATCGTAAATCGGTATTTGCATGCTTTGTATTCAGCGGTAGCAAAAGCGGCGAGATGCATGTAGCTACTTGACTTTGACTAAGGTAATTTGTAAACGCTGGACGTCTTTAATAAATAATCATTGGTTGTATGTGTGTGAATTACTTCACCATTCAGGCATTCACTCTAGAAAATACCTATGTAAATTAACATTAGATTGTATTATACAGAAAATATTTTTATAATGCTCTTTCAGATTTACTTACTATTGATAGCATTGCCATGTTTCAACGCACAAATTACGTTTTTCATTATGACCACATTTAATGCGTTTAATTTTTTTTAATTAATGTTAATGATATTCAGCTTACATGTTTCTTAACAACCCAATAATAATTGCTTAACTTTATTTTATTAAGAAATTCCTTACATATCAAATATCAAATCAGTTTCTTCCTACTGCATTTTTTATTGCATTATTTCAACTTATGTATTCTAAATTATTCTTTAAAAATAAAAGAAAACGTAAAAAATGATGGTAAATCAATATTAGAATTCTGTTTACTTAATACCACTCTTATTAGTGTCATTCCTTATTTTAAATTAGTAAAACTAACCCCAGTGTTGGTTTAGGGCAGGGGTTCCCAAAGTTTTTCCTAGGCGGGCCAATTTAGTATTTCTCAAATTTTTGGCGGGCCAAAACAAAAGTTTAAATGTTCGTTTTTACTTTTTATCTGTGGGAAACACTTTTTTACTATAATGATTAGTTTATTTAAAGGGCTGAAAAATCGCACCCACCTTTTATTGTATTTTATAGTATTTTATTATCTTTTATTATCCATTTTACTATTTATTTATTTTTTATTGTTTTAATAATTTTTTTTTATATTAATAAAAACATAAAAACTACGTCGCGCGCCGCATTTTCAGGGTTTGCGGGCCGCACTTTGGAATTCCCTGGTTTAGGGGTATAGTAGATTCAAAATGTATGTTTAGTACGATTTTAAAATACAATGCGATACTTTCAAAAAATAATTGTCTGCAACCCAAAATACTATGGTCACTTAAAAATGCAAATGATTTATGGTTCCCGCTATAAAAGCAGGTAAAAAGAGAAAATATTAGATGCTGTTATTGTATCCTTAAAAATTAATCAAAAACAAATCGACCACAATTCTTTACAGATGCCGAAGTAAACAAAAACAAAAAAGAAATGCAGATGTAATAGGACAGATGACAGAAGATTCCAATAAATAAAAAAAAAATTATAAACCAGTCTAAAGAAATACGCAAAGGAGCTATAAATTGAAAAAAACTATGAAATGGATCAACAGAAGTTGGTAGTCGGTATCTTCAAAAAACGAGATTGTAGAAAATGTTAAAATTAGAGGAGTTTAATAACACCAACATTTTGACTGTAGTAAAATAAAAAATTAGAATTATTGCAGATTAAAAATAAATTAGAAGAAACTACAAAAAACAAAACTTGAGAAAACAAGGAAGAATTTAAAGCAGGAAGGTCATGCGTAGATCCTATCTGAACACAAACAACAACTAATCGAAAAGCAAAAAAAAACAGACTATAAGAGCAAAAATTAGAATAGCTAAAGAAAAGTTAATGACTGATAAATGTGCATTAATAGAGTACTTGAACGGTAAATGGCTTCATCTTCCACAAAACAATCAAATAAATAACAGGCGTAGAAAGAAGCAGATAAGCAGGCTTAATTACATAAACCGCAATATAATCTTTGATATAAAACAAAAGCTATGTAAACGTAAGCTAAATATTGAACAACTTTTCGAAGAAACAAACAGAGGTCAAGGGCATGATGAAGCGCATGAAGTAGTGGTAGAAGAAGAGACAGGTCCAGATATAACGTGCAAAGAAGTTTTAACGGCAATCAAGAAAATGAAAGGCGGAAAAGCAGTTGGGCCGGACAAATTACCTATCGAACTTTTAAAACTAATCGATGTAGATAAAACAGATAGCCTGGGAAATCTTTGCAACACAATTTATAGAACAGGTGTTATTACAGAAGAATAATATTCACATTTCCCAAAAAAACCAAAACCAACCGAGTGCAGTGTTCACCAGACTACTAGCTTCATGAGCCACACATTAAAGCATTAAAGATAAAAGAAGAGTTTGGTGCAACCCAATTTGGCTTTAAAAAAGGTCGCGAAACAAGGGCCTCTGCTTGGTAACAATGTGTTAGTTTAGAGATGCTTGGATATGAATGTGGATATATTTGCCTCTTTCATAGATGTTCGATAAAGTTCGACATGACAAACTGATACAGCTTCTGAAAGAGAAAAAAAGCATGGACACACGAGACGTAAGAATAATCAATAACTTATATAACATACAGAAAGTAACCTTCAAAGTAGAAACCCAATGAACAGAACTAATCAGAATTCGTGGTAGAGTTAGACAAGGGTGCATTCTGTCTCCATATCCTTTTAACTTGTATTCGAGACTATCTTCGAAGAAGAGCTAAAGAACAAGCTGGTATAATTATTACCGGCAAACGCATTATTAACATCCAGTATGCAGATGACGCCGTCTTACTGACCGATAACATCGCGGATCTGCGGATCTGTAGGGACACTAAGGAAATGAGTGGCCTGGAAATCATCACCAAGAAAACAAAGTTCATGGTATTCTCTAAATCTCAAAATATTTTAACGTACCGGAAACACCGCAATAGAAAGATCATCATGCTGCAAATACACAGACATCTGGTTAAACAAGGAACAAGGTGTTTCGAAAATATGTGTTTCGAAAATTTGTGCTTTCGATAATTTGTGATTCGAAAATTTTACACCTAACCGGAGTAAACTAGAGACTATTGTATGATTATTATAATGATGATGAAAGAAAAAGCCTTTATCCTTCTTTTCTCATTTTGCCTTAATTCGCCCCAATTCGCTATTTTATTAGGGGCCAGTCTAAATAGTTGCAAATATATTAGTCGACTTTAAATTCTTTTTCTCCTAGTTATTTGTCAATTCCAACTGCTCTGTGGTCTTCCTATCTTCCTTCTACCATGTGGTATTTCCATACTTGTTTTTTGGGACTTTTATCTGGCATTCTCCATATAAGGCCATGCTGTATTAGGTTTATTTTTTAACTGTAGCTCTTCGCCAGTAATCCATTTTAAATTCTTATGTTTCTTTATTTTTGTCAATTGTTAATATTCTTTCGTCTATTAAGTTTAAGTTTGATATATTTCCTTCCGATTACTTCTCCATCGCCACGATCACTTCCGCTTTTGCTCTTGTAATATTCTTTACTCCAGTCCAAAAGTATATGTACTTGTCTGTGTGTTTGTTTTCATGTCATTTTCGTTAATCTCGCCGGGTTCTGCAATATTAGCATTGTATGTGATTGGTTGTGTCGTTTTTCATGTGATCTGTTCAAATTCCATGGCTGCGCTTCAGGGTTTTTAGCAATTTCGTTTGTTGTTACCCAAAGGGGATAGATGAAAAGCTGCACTACCCACTTCTCAGCAAAAATATTGACTCTGACGACGTAATCAGTAACCTATATAGGGGCCAAACACAACAGTAGCAAACCAACCAAAGGAGGAAATGGAGATCGACCGTGTCGTAAATCAAGGATGCATACTATCGCCACTCTTAACCTTTATAGCGAAGCTATTTTCAATGAAACTCTGGAAGAAGAATCAGTTGGAATAGTTATAAATGGAGAGGTTATTAATATCATGAAGTATGCTCATGGCACCGTTCTGATAACGAGAAGTCTTAAAGACATACAACACCTTCTAGATAAACTAAATGATCGATGTAACGAATACAATCTAAAAATAAATCTTAACAAAACTAAACTAATGGTGATTAAAAAGGTCCTACGGAACCAAAACCAGCTAAATCTGGCAGTAGCAAATACCGTCATTGAAAATGTGCAGATATATAGATATCTTCTTCTTCCTTATGTGCCGTCTCCTACTCGGAGGTTAGCAATCAATAAGGCTACTTTGACTTTTGATACTGCCGCTCTGAAAAGCTTAGCAAAGTACAATAAAACCAGTCTCTAAGATTTTTTAACCAGAAAATCCGGCGCCGACTCACACTTCTGCTGTCTGCGATTTTTCCCTGCATTACAAGTTGCAGTATCCTATATCTGTCTCCTAGCATTGTATGTCCCAGATATTTTAGCTTTCTACATTTAATAGTATGTATCACTTCAAGATCTTGTCCCATCCTTCTCAGAACTTCCTCATTTGTAATTTTCTGAGTCCATGATATTTTTAGAATTCTTCTATAGACCCACATCTCGAAAGCCTGAAGTTTCTTGGTGAGTTTTTGATTCAGCGTCCATGCTTCCATGCCGTACATTACCATAGTAAACACATAGCACCTTGCCATTTTTATTCGTAGTTCTACATTTAAATCGCGGTTGCCAAAGAGGTCTCTCATTTTAAGAAAGGCAGTTCTGGCTATTCGACTTTTAATTTCTATTGACTGATTGTTGTTATTTGTCATCCATGTACCCAGATATTTGTATTTGGATACCTTATTAATACGGATATTGTCAATGATAAGGTCAGCATTTGGTATTGCTGACTTTGAAATGATCATGTACTTGGTTTTCATTAGATTTATTTTTAATCCATATCTAGAAACCTGAATATAACAATCAGGTGATCAAAAAACGGAAATATAAATATCCAGATCAACATTTATGAAAATGAAGAAGTTATTCACTAGTCAGGATATTAATATGACTTATGAGGATGAGGATGATTCGTTGCTACGTATTTTTCACACTTCTATATGGAGGTAAAACATGGACCCTTAAGAAGAATCACATGGAAAAATTTCAAGCTTTCGAAATGTGCTGCTATCGCAGAATGTGGCGTATTCCCTGGACAGATCACTTATACCGAAGTCCTAAATAAAATGCAAAAATAGTGTGATTTATTAAAACCATAAAAAGGAGAAAACTGCAACACCTAGGCCACATAATGAGAGGACCTAAATACAAACTTCTACAACTGATAATTCAGGGTCAGATTAATGGAAACAGGAATATTGGTAGACCTCCTGGCTTAAAAATTTAGGAACTTGTTTGATTGTAGCGACAGTCAATTATTCCGAGCTGCAGTCAATAAGGTCCGTATAGCTTTGATGGTAGCAAACCTCCGATAGAAGATGCTAGAAGAAGAAGAAGATAAATGGTGTGGCGTTATAACGCGACAGTTGTAGGTCTACACCCCTCCGATAGGAGATGTTACAAATAGAAGAAGATAAATGGTGTGGCGTTACAACGCGACAGTTTTAGGTCTACACCCCTTCACTTCCCCAGACAGTTATATTACTTGTACCCCTGAAAATTTTTGAGCGCATCCCAGGTTGAGCAACATTGTTCTAGAAGGTCGCCTCAGTTTATTTGTTATTATTTTAAACCCCAATTAAAAATGCTACACCAGTACTTGAGAATTAAATTTGAATATATTGAACCAAAATTTAGTGCTGTATCACTGAGCCACTGAGCTGTTATTAAACAATGTTTTATTGAAAAATAGAAATAAAAGCAACAATTGTAATTGGATTTTATAATAAATTTTTAATTTTTACTTTTATTTACGAAATCCCCAAAATCCACCAACCGAAAATGGTAGTTTTTTCGATTTTTTTAAATATTTTAAAAACTATCAAGTTTATGGAACAACATACAGTACAAATGTGTTTAGAAATAAATTTGCAAAAATTTTGTTACCATTTTTTCAAAATTAAACATTTTAAGAACTCATCCTTGTTCACTGTTAGGTAAAATTTTATTAAATTTATTCCCATCAAGTAGCAGAGACATGCTGTCATTATATTCAGCTGACAATTAATGAATTAGGTTCTATATCATTCAAAAGTGATGGATGTCTATCGGAGTTATTGCCAACATACATTTTAGAATAAAATAAAGTTGCAGAAACGTACTACCAACCTAATTGGCTCATAATGTAATATTGTTACGCTTTAAATTTGTAAAGGAAAGTCGTGTAGTGACCACACCCCCAATTTATATTATAGTGCAACAATTTTTTTACAAATATTTTTCATTCAATTGTAATCTCATTTTTAAAATTTTGATTCAATAGCATTGTTATATATTTAAAAACCCTATCATTATTGCCATTCTAGTTGACGGCAAACAAGGACCAAAAGCTTGTTTTGTCCAGTAAACGTTTTCAGATAATAGATAACGAGATTTATGGTGTTTGCACTTAGTCTAACGAGAAGAGATAGGCTTCCAAAGGTGCTAAGTAATAGGAAACCGACGTGGGATAAAGCATAAAGCCCATTGCTAAAATGTAATTGTAATATACATTACAAACCGAAAATTACATGGTAGAAAACTTGTGTTTGCTCTCTGTCATTGCAATGATTGATTAAACCAGCTTTTTAAAACGGTGCTTTCAACGCTAGGAAACTGATGATCGAAATATGATTGATCCCTTGCCCACACACAAAAAAAAATGAATAATTGAGATTAACTGCATTAAATCTTTTTAGAATAATACTCAGAGCCAAAATTAATTTTGGCGTCTTGTTGTAAATAACTTTTTATTAAGAAAAAATCTCAATATTTAGTTGTAAAATTATAACAAATACATTAACTTAAGGACTAAGGAAGTTAAAATAAATATTTGCATCTAAATGCAGGAAATTAAAATAATGATTGTTTATTTCAGGTTGTAAACAAATATGCCAGTGGCTAATCAAGATACTAAACCGATTGAAAAATAGGCAAAGTGTTCTATTGTAAAGTGCATAATGCAAATATTTGCTAGATGCCTGAAAGCAACGTCTGAAAAGCGTTTAAATAACAAGATAAGCAGTTTAAAGTAATCTTCAACGTTTATATATCTTTATTGTGCTTTAATAAATTTATAGCTATCTAGTTACAATAAATATACATTCTAGTTGTGGATGTGTTCTTCGCAGTGAACGTAATAATTACTGATAAAGTTGTCAGAAACGTCAGAACGTTTCAAATTAAAATATTTCGCCTTCTTTTATTTCATCTTAATGATATGCAGATTTTATTTAAACATCTCGTTCGCTGATAAAAGTATCGAATGGTTTCCTTTACTGCAGCAATTTACGTACATCCAAGACTTTATTGCGCTGCCCAATAGAAGGCATGTAATTAAAAATTACCGCAATTTAAATAATAATAATTTTCTGCTGCATTTTTTTTGTAATTAATACGGCATTAACATTATAATCACGTAAGAGTTCCACTTTTTAACCTGTAATTATCGTATTAGATGAATTTATTAAATTGAACTCGACGAGATTTTTTTTTATATCAACGAGAACATCAAACGAGACGAGGGACGAGGACGTTTTACTTAGCGATGAATTAACTGTTTAGATTATTACGCTAGTTTTTACTTTTTAAAAAGACCATAAAATTTGATCTAATAGGGGGTCATTTTCTTCTTAAAATGATGCAATCGTGCGAATATTTAACCTCGACGCAATAAAGCTTAATAAAAAAATTTACGTGTAAATTGGCACACTCAAAAATATATAACTTAAACAATTAGATTAAATTTATGAGAAAAAATTATTTTAAAATAGTTGGTAATTAAGATTTTCTTATTATATTCCTTGGTGCACCTGTCAATATAAATTTTATCCTTCAATAATTCTACACTAGGTACACAACTTTTTATATTAAAACTACACGATGATTGATTGATAAAGTGATAAACTGTCTTTGCAATTGCTTTGTCACCATATGCGTTTATAAAAATATTTTTTTTATTTGTACAAATCAACTAACTATAAAAATTTCAAGAAAAATTTTAATAAAATTTCGAAAATTTGACATTTCATAAAAACAACTTATTTAGTTTCGGAAGATTTCAACGTAAGGCAGTGTTTCCAAACCTTTTTGGTTGTCGCACCCCATAGACCTCTAGTGGAGGGTTTTTCAAACTGAAGTACATTAGTCTAGTCTTAGTGGTACATATTAAGTTACTTAAAAAATATAAATAGTTCTTCAATCAATCATTTTGCCTATTTTTACTCCAATTTTTACTTTTTTGTAAAACCTTTCTTGATTTTAGTTTAAATTTAAACAATTTTTATTTAAATTTTGATTATTTTCGGTAAATTTGAACTATTTTCGTCAGTACTTTTGATAATTTTTGTTAAAATCATGTTAAATTCAAGCAAATTTCATCAAAATTGAAATGTTTTTGGTTTAAATTACGATAATTGTAGTCATTTGAACGTTTTTCATTAAAATTTAGATGAATTTGCATAAAATTATGTAAAATTTTAGTAACATGTCAATTTTTGCCTAATTTTTTTTTTCAAAAACACCAAACAAATTAAATGAAATTCGCTTAACTTTGACGTGATTTTAACCAAAATAATCAAAATATTGACGAAAATCATTCAAATTTGACCAAAATCATCAAATTTAAATAAAAATTGTTCAAATTAAAACTAAAATCATCTCTATTTACCCAAAAATTAACAAAGTTTTAATGAAAATTATCATAATTTTAAGCAAAAACAAAATTTAATATCAATTGCTCAGTTGTGCATAATTTTACCCAAAATCAAGTATATTCTAATGAAAAGTGTTCAAATTTGACAGAAATTATCTAATTTTAACCAAAATCATCTTAATTTAGATGAAAATAGCTTAAAATTGACGTGATTTTAACCAAAATCATTAAAAAGTTGATGAAAAACGTTTAAATTTGACCAAAATCAATAAAATTTAAATAAAAACATTCAAATTAAAACTAAAGTTAAACTATTATCACAACAAAAACCAAATTTTGATAGAAATTACTACATGT